>JASXTE010000016.1:10770000-11037500 GCA_030280995.1 Hemileia vastatrix
TTTTTCTGTTTTTCATTTTTCATTTTTCATTTTTTGTTTTTTCTTCTTTATAGCTGATATATCCAGACCAATAACTTTAACATGAAAGTAATGGATAAAAAATAAATAAATACTATTAATACATTTAAATTGTTGATAATTGTTGATATTATTACATCACAATTTTTGATGTGAAAAGTTAAAATCCAACTTATTCCCTATATAAACCACTTTAATAGGGGGGGCAGGTAGGGGGGAGATCAGTTCTGGCTAATCCATACTTGACTTAAGTGTGCAGATTTCAAACCAAATCAACACTTAAAATTTTGCAAAAAAAAAAAAAAAAAAAAAACACTTATTTCAAAAATGGGTTTCAGTTATGACCTGTCAAATCATCATATTTTCCCCAATGTTTTTTTTCACAACCACATGCTGGCCAAACCATCCTTTCTTGGTTCACCGAATCATTGTGACATGTCACATACAGATCACCCTCTCTACCCAACTATCCATGGCACACGCCCCTAACTCAAATTTGCAACATGTTCTTGCCATATTTTTGAAATTTTTCTTTGTTATAATTTCTGACACAAATTTATACCTTTCTCATAAAAGTAAGTACCTTCCTTTTCATTTCGCAATTCATCACCTTTTTTTTTCACCTGAAGTTTTCATCCTTCCCTAAATCTTGTGGTTGCTGAGATCTTGACCTTAAAGTTTGAGTCTTTTTTTTTTTTTTTTTTTTTTTGCACTATTCATAGCTTGCTACATATTCAAGTTCACCCAAATTCCAACCTCACTTTTTCTCACTCTATTTTCTCCTACCTTTTCATCAAGGTTAGTGTCATGTCCTTTTTTTTTCATGCCTATCTGATATCTCTTTTTTTCTATCATTAATGCACACTCCAATCTGTATAGGACACCTCTCTGGATAATGGTGAACTAATTAAACCCTTGTTGTTGTCATTTTCACTATCACTTCTCAAAGTTTTATACAATTTTTTTAAAAAAAAAGTCAAAATTAGGATCAGGTTTATTCCAATCTCATGTCCTTTTAACTGAAGATTCTCATAAAGCCTGCCTTTTATTTCCCTCAAACGGTTTAGAATTTGGTTCAAACTTAAAAAAATAAAGCTTCTGAAATGCTTATATAATGATAATTTGCATATTAGTAGCAGTCATTTTGCATTTTCAAAGAAAATCTCAAGTTTACTGATTTCATTTGCACTCTTGGGAATTTTCGGATTTATTTTGGTAAACTTTTGGTATCTTTTTGGGTTGGATTTTTCTAGTTTTATCACTTTTTGATTATATTAAAAAATGAGAGTATTCTATTTTTATATAATTTTATATCATTATATTCAAATTCTTTCTGTATATTATAGAATCATATTGACTCAAATCAAAAAAAATAGATACAGTTCTTTATCATTCTAGGGACAATCATCAACCAACACAAGCTTCCCCAGGTTTGAAATTGTGTGATGACTTCACTCATGTTGGCTGTTCTTTTCAAATCAATCAAGACTTAATAATTAGGGTAATTAAGGCCAGAAAAGAAGATTTTGCTACTTTTAAAATCTTAGGTTTACATGTAATGTTAAAGGTATAAGAAAGGTTAAAATTTTTCACTTTAAATTTCATAATTTAACATACACAATTCATTTATCCACTTCAATTACTTGAGGTTTTAGACTGTTGGGCTGTACTGCTGCAGTATCACGTCTAAATTAATCTGTGACATGTTTTATTAAATTTATTTTGGATTCAATTTCATTTTATTGAAGTCTAATTACTTTATCTTTGTGTCTTTCTCCGAATGGCTTTTTTATTCTTAATTTATGAATTGAAATTGAAATTTGGAAATCTGGACACCTTACTAGGTTAAAATGCAGGGGTAGTTATTGCCATTTTTTTTGACTTGAAGATGAAAGAAAAAAATTTAGAAAAAAACCAATATTGTGTATTTTAGACCTATAAATTTGAAATGAATATAATTTCTACATTAGACATAGAAATTTACATTCTTACAGGGATGCATTTTTGATTACAAACATGAATTCAACAATGTAACAGATTTTTATGATACCTAATTAAATTTTATTAAAAAGACATGATCAAGTAATGAAAAACTTTGATACATAAAGCATATCTGGTGAGAAAAAGCATTACCACTCTTTAAAACAGATAAAAAAATGCTATATCTTATTTTGGTCAAAGTTATTGTTTCGACCTTGAGCAGATTTGTCAGCCAGGCTTTCTCAGGAGCCCAGTAAAATGTTATGATACTTTATTGGAACCATAAGAGGGAATAAATTTATGTATTTCATGTATTTAAAATAAAATATTTTATTGTATAATGAAATTATATAAATATTTTATTAATAAGTAAAATAATTATTATATTAATTTTATAATTAAGTAAATTATTTATATAGTTACATAAAGCATAATATATATTATATTCTATAAATCATGGCACATTTTTATGTATTTAATATTTATAAATTAATAATTAATTATTTATAAATATTTATTATAAGTGTAATGGTAAAATTAAATTATAATGTACTTCAAACTTAATTAATAAAATTTTTATATTAAATAAAACTTTTCATATGTTATTATCCATAAATATTGGGCGCTTTTTTGACCCTTAATTGTGTCAGAAAAATTATTAAATAAGTTAAAACACTTATTTAATAAAAGGGTATTAAAACCCTCACTTTAAAATAGCAATATCATTAAATTAATTACTTGTTTGATTCAAACTAGTTATTGCACTAATTAAATGGTTAAAACAATTAATTATTTCTGTTTTATACTAGGTTAAATTGATTACATAAATTTTTTCATCAAAATAATTTTATTTGTTTCAATTAAAACACTTAAATCTCATTGTAATACCTGTTTTGGAGTATTTTACTCACAGTTCTTATGTTTCAGACTTATTTAGTTACTCATTATTTTAATTAACTGGTTTGGGAAACTATGGTGGGAAAATTTATCAGGCTAAGATCAACTAAAAGGATGTGAACTAGCTTGAAAAAGTCTTTTTCTAGAAGATTTAAATGGTCCTATATGAATACTGTAGTATAAATCCAAAAAGTAGTAAAATATAATTCAAAATAAAGGTTTCAGTAATAAAATTCTCACTAGTTTTATATATGGCTAACAATCTTTTTAGTTGGTAGAAAAATACATTTTATTAATTCAGATACTATTCAAAAGACTTCTAAAAGTACTAATTAATTTGTATTGTAATTTATTTGGTTATATGGTTTAAATTGTAATGATAAAGAATGTAGAAACAAGATCCAAAAACCTCCTCCTTTTATACACACTGAGTTCCTTAATGAATCCCTTGATGTACCACTCTAATACACAGTTAATGATGCCTCCAGCCAACTAATAGACATGTCCATCAACACCCCCAGTAACCCATAATGTAATTAGAAGAGTAATAACCACCAAAATCCTGTAATAATAAGGAAAATCCATCAAAATTAATGAATAAGATAAATAGAGAGTATATGCGTATTAAACAATAATATAAAAGACTAAAGAGGGAATTTTTAAGGTTAATAATAGCTTAATAATAGGGGGACTCGCTTTAGAAATGATGGGGCTAATCATGACATTATACTACATGAAATTTCCATTCAAAAATGACCAATATTGGCTGAGAAACCACCCAGAAACTCAAAAAAGAGTGTGAGATGTGGGGTAACTACATGCAGTCCTTGGCAGGTGCTTGCATGGGTAAATCCTTGACTAGATTTAGGGGAATTTAAGTGTGGTGATGAAATAAGATTCCAAGAATGAGGTTATTAATGAAATTAGTGCATATAAACAGGGTCAATGCATTATTAATTAAGCTAGGACACTAAATAAGCACCTCTCGCCTATTTTAGCGTGTTTCCCCACAGTGGGTGTAGAATGTAAGGTAATTATAGTGTGAAAAAGCTAACTTTGCTAAAATTGAAGCTATACACATAGAAAAAAAGCAGGCAGTATGTGGCCAGTACACAGAAGCCATTTCTGGCATAAAAAACACCAAATTTGAAAAGTGCTATTTTTATAAATTTAAGTAGCCAAATCAATAGTCCCAAATGAGACAAATTGATCTGTCAAAGCGCAATTTTGATATTCTCAAATTTATGGTGCATATAATCAACTTTTAAGTGAAATAAAGCACATTTCTTGTTTTTTGCATAAAACAGTGAAAATAACAGCTTTAAATGTACTTAAAAATTATGTAGCCTTATACTTAAGCTTCTTAAGATTAAACTAACATATCCCAACTTAATATTAAGTACATAAGACTTATAAAAGGTGGATATATGCATGTATATAAGGTGTTATAATGGCATTTTTTGTGTATTAACATAATTTTACTTATGTATATTGTTTGTGTACTCTCAATTATTATTCCCATGTATAGTTCATGTGCTTAGCAAACTTAAAAGTAATTTTTACTCAGTCCTGGTGATATACAGGCTGACAAAATTAGTCTCTTACTCATGGGTTTAATTATTTGTTTCATGTTTTTCTCTTAATATCTATGTTTTACTTATATTCTTTTATTTTCTTGTTTCACTTTATTACTATTTTGTATATACTCATTATTGGAGCTTCAGAGCTCCCCTTTCTTATATAAAGGCCTTGGGTAATCTCTTTTAGCCCCATTACTTATATTATCTTATCATTTTTTTAATACATTATTATATTAATTATTTGTGGCACTTGTCTCCCTTTTAATTGCTATATTAAATAAATTAAAGGTTGCTTTAAGATTTTTAGTAATCAGTAGTTTATATTTAAGCAGAGAAAAAATAAAAAACTTACTATTGTACTCCAGTTCACCCATTGTCATTATTTCTACCAAAACAAATATCTCATCATCACTTTATCCTTTAGTTCTTTTCTCCCTTCTCTTCATTTATCTTTAAACTTGTTTTTTTCCCTTTCCTTTCTCCTCTTGTACCTTTTTTTCCTTCTTCTAGACAAACAAGCCAATAAGTTTTCTGACTCTAAGAAATAGTTGTACCACCAATGAAACCAATACATTCTGGGAAACCATCTTCTTACATAACCTGAGATGATTCAAGTTTCTCTTCTTTTTTTAGACAGGTGAGAAGTTGAGATTCCAAGGAGTTGATAGTGGTGATGCATAATTTGGTATAAGTGTTAACAGAACCATACCCTAAATCAAAGACATTTTCCAAACATTTCAAGACAGCTCCATTACAATTGGAACCCAAATAACATATTGTGAAAGCTAATTGAATTGAAGAATAATGATGTTGTTTTTGAGAATAATTTTTAATCAAAGGGTGATCCTTAATAAGCTCAACCAATTTAACAAAAAATTTCTGGGAAGTCCTGAATAGCTATCTAAAACTAGGAAAAGATAGTTTAAGAAGTGTCTGGATGGTTTTATTGGAAGTATGAAGTACTTGAGCCTTTCTGGGAAGAAGGTAATTCTTCCTGGAAATTTTTGATAAAATAAATCATCTTCAAGATTAGAATCAGAGTCCAAGAAAAGATCATAAGCTATAAAAGTTGTTGCTTGATGTAATTTACCAAAATTTTAGAGCAAAGAAGTCATTACTCTTATGTGATATAAAAATTTAAATGATGTAAAATGATTTGAGATATAAAGTGTTATTCTGAGGAGTGCTGTGTATGAATGGGATGATGCTGACAAATCAGTGAAATGAGATTTTATGGTGAAATCTGCAATTTTGGTTGAGAAAGTGTAGATTTGAGTGAAATAAGTGACTTATTTCACTTTTAAAATACACCAGTGTTTGGGCTAGTGTGTTTCCGAATTCCACACTTAGATAAATGCAGTTCTGGCCAATGTGCACTTACAAATCCACACTTAAATTTGACCAAATCTGCACCTATTTAAGTGCAGATTTCCAAAACACACTAGCCCCAACACTGGTGGATTTCAAAATGAAATAAGTCACTTATTTCACTCAAATCTGCACTTTCTCAACCAAAAGTGCTGATTTCACCATAACATCTCATTTCACTGATTTTTCAACATCATCCCATTCATACACAGCACTTCTCAGTGTAACACTTTATAACTCAAAACATTGTACATCACTAAAATTTTTATACCACATAAGAGTCATGACTTCCTTGCCCTCAAATCATAATAAGCTTCATCAAGCAATAAATTTCACAGCTCTTGATCTCCTCTTGGACTCAGATTGAAATTATGATTTTGATCTTGAAGAATTTTTATTTTTTTATCAAAAATGGCTAGGAAATGTTACCTTCTTCCAAGAAAGGCTCAAGTACTTCATACCCCCAAGTACACCATCAAAACACTTCTTAAACTATCTGTACCCAGTTTTAGACAGTTTTTCAGGACTTCTCATGAATTTTTTCATAGAATGGTTATTCATATTTGCATATTGACTTTGATTTTGAATTTTCTGTTATAATCTCTTTTTTTCAAGCCTCTTTGTTTTCTTCATCAACTCAACATCAAACCACATAATTCCTGAAATTGCATAATTTTTCAGTCATTATTTTTTAATTTCATCACTCATATCCATTTCCTCCTCTCCTCTTTCATCCCTCAAATAATTTGAAGTAAATTTTTTTCTCAACTCCTCTCTCAAGGTAGGTCATGTTTTCATTTCTACTTATATACTTGCTAATTTAATTTTTTGTTTTGTTTTTTGTATCTAAATTTTTTTAGTAAGTGTTTATTTTTTGATTTGAAAGGTAAAATTAGCCTTTTTTCTTCTCTCCCTTTTTTCTTTCTTTTTTAGAGCCATCATCCTACTCTTCAACCCTCCTTGGCGTGGCCATTATTTCCCCTTTCCCCTATTTCACTTTTTTTTTGGTTTCATGTCATTGAAACACATAAATTGAACATTCTTCAAGCATTTCACTTGCTCCATATTCAATTTCCTCCAAATTACGACTTCACTCTTTCTCACTCTATTTTTCCTACCTTTCAATATAGGTATATTTCATCTCCTTTTTTTCATGTCTATATGATATATCTTTCTTTCTATGAAAAATACATACTCAAATATATGTAGGACTCATATCTGGATAACAGTGGACTTATTCAACTCCTCATGTTGTCATTTTATTATCGCTTTACAAGTTTTTGTAAAATTTTGAAAATTTGATTAGGAATTATGATTAGATTTCTTCAAAATCTAATTTAATTTTAATTTGAGATATTTCTGAAGGCTTTATTTCATTTCCTACAAACAGATTTGAATTTGGTACAGTGGTTGCTGAGATATTGACCTTAAAAGTTAAGCCTTTTTTTTCTAAATTTGAATTTTCTTCTTTCATTTTTTTATATAAAAATTAGAGTTAGGTTTGTTAAAATCAAATTTAATTTAACTGAAGATTCTCCTGAAGCCTATCTTTCATTTCCCACAAACAGGTTTGAATTAGGTTCACTGGTTTCTGGGATTTTGACCCTTGAATTTGAGCCTTTTTTCCAAATTTTACTTAATTTATTTTATGTTTTTATATTGCATAAATAGATAATAAGGCTTCTGAAACTTTTAACTGATAATTATATAGGCTTTTATCTCACTCTTGTTGGAATATTAATCATAACTTTTCATGTTTTTGTGCAATTCTGAGAATCAGAGTCAGTATTAGGGTTAAGTTTATTTGAATCTACTGGATTTTTAGCTGAAGATACTTCTGATGCCTATCTTTCATTTACAGCAAACTGATTTGAATTCAGCTCAGTGGTTGCTGAGATATTGATCTTTAAAGATAATCATTTTTTCCCAATGTCACTTTTATTTATTTCATAATACATATCATAATTTTTACATTATGCAATTACCCTTCCAGATTCCTATGATTATCTAGGCTTTTATCTCCCTCTTTTTAGAATTTTCATCATCACTTTTCAATTTTTTTGTGAAATTTTGAAAATCAGAGTCAGTATAAGGGTTAGGTTATTCAAATATACTGTCCTGTTAGCTGAAGATCCATCAGAAGCCTAAATTTCATTTACATCAAACCAATTTGAATTTGGTTCAGTGGTTGATGAGATATTGACCTTTAAAGTTGGGCCTTTTTTTCCAAATTTCACATTTATTTATTTCATAATGCATAACATAACATTTACATCATGCATTTATCCTTCCAGATTCCTCACACTACCTTTCTCTTTACTTATTATTCTTCTCTTTCATCAAGGTGTGTTTTTTTCTTTTTCTTAATATTTTCATATGTCTAACCCTTCACTCATTTTTGCTGCTTTTATCAGATCAGTCAAAAGTTAGTCCAAAAAATCAAAAAGGTAAAAAAAGGAAGATAAAATTAATAAATTTACAAACCTTCAGGTAGTTAAAAATATTTTGGGGATTTGTAAATTCATCTAATATTTTTTATTCTTTCATAAATTTTCAATAAATTAATCTGATATTTCAATCTACTAAAATAAAGTAATGAGCCAATGACCTTGTGTTGTATAAACTTTAATCATGATAGCATTAAATTATTTCATGGGGTTCATCTTGCCTATACCTGTGGAAATTCCCAAACATATTTTCTAGACTTGATCTGCATTTTGGCTTGAGGAATTTTCATTACTTTAAAACTAGTAAATTTGATTTATCTTATTTATTTATTTATTAATTTAAGGAATTATATTAAATTTTGGTGATTTTCATCCCTTACTTCAATAAAATTCAAGCAAGGGTGTTTCAAAATTTTCAAATCTGACATGGAAAATTGATGACTTAGAAAAATTTGGTGATACCCACCCCTTTCTTTGATAAAATTCAGGGGAGGTTATTGCCAAATTTTTCAAATAGATATATAATTTTTTTGACTTAGCTTTATTTAGAAATGCATATTGGTGGTGAGGTGATAAGATTATGTTGGTGATGAGAATTTTTGTACAAGTGTCAGTATTATTTTACCATCTGAAATTCCAAAATTCCAATATTTTAGAGTCCAGTAATAGCAAATGGTGTTATCAGAGTCTCATGATATAACTATTTTTGATAAGATTAAAAGTAAATATTAAATTGGGAACCAAAAAGAATATCCATTTCCTCATAGAGAAGACACATGACATTGAGCTTTTTGGAAACTGTAGTGATTCCATTCTCCAAATCATAATAATCAATACCAAAGCCAGTGGAAGTGGAAAAGAAATGAGCCTTTTTAGATTTTGATTGATAAATTTTGAAGCTCTCCTTCATTTTTTTAGGATTGATGTTGATTCTCCCTTTTATTTTCTTTTTTACTTCATTTTCCATTAACAAAAAGCCATTGACCTTTGATGAAGGTAGACATCTAATTTGGGGAGGTTTAAAACATTAAAAAAGAAGGAAAAAACATTCCTTTTTGAAATTTTGCAATAATTTGTTTCAAATCTCAGTGAAGGGTGTGTGCTAAGGATTAATGAGAGGATTGAGGTCTGGGTGTCACATGTGACAGGGAGGGGGCGGGAAAGGTAGCAAGGATGTGGCCAACATGTGTTTTTGAGAAAAAAAATCAGGATAAAAGTGCTGATTTGAGGTCATAACTGACAGCCATTTTTGAAATAAGTGACTTTTTTGAAGAATTTAAATGCTGATTTGGTTTAAAATCCTCGCTTAAGTTAAGTGTGGACTTTCCAGAACTGACACCCCCTACTATATTCTCTATCAATCACTTCATATGTTATAGCAGTTTGAGTTTATTTCATTTCTATTGCTTGCATTATTACTGAAACTTGCAACCCTCACTCCATTAGGGGGTGTCAGTTCTGTAGAATTTGAAATTAAAAACCCAAATTTATCTCAGTGCATATTTCCAAAGCACAATAGCCTTAAAACTGGTGTATTTGAAAAGTGAAATAAGTCACAAATTTCATTCAAATCATCACTATCTCAATCAAAAGCTCTGGTTTCACCTTAAAGTCCCATTTCACTGATTTTTCAGCATCATTACATTTATATGCAGAACTTGGAAGCATAAAACCTCATAAATCAAAGAATTTCAGATTATTTCACTTTTTATACCATATAAGAGTAATTCCTTTATTTCTCTCAAATTATGATAGACTTTATCTAGAAATCAATTTAATAGCTCTTGATCTCCTCTTGAATTATGATTCTTATCTCAAATAAGACTTTTTTGTCTTATCATAAATGGCCAGGAAATTTTCCCTTCTTCCCAGAAATCCACAAAAACTTAATAAGTTTAAGTATACCATTCACAAACTCCTAAAACTATCTGACACCAGTTTTAAACAACTATCCAGGACTTCCAAGGAATGTTTCCTAAAATTGGTCAAGCTTATAAAGTATCACCCCTTTTTCACAATGATTCTCAAAAACAACAGCATTATCTTTCAATTAAATTGGCTGTCTTACTATTTAATTTGGGCTCCAATGATGATGGAGCTTTCTTAAAATTTTTGGAAATTTTTCTCTCTTCAGGGTATGCCTCAATTAGTAGCTATACCAAACAATGCATCACTGCTATTCTTTCCTTATATTCTCATACTCTTTTTTTTATGAAAAAAAGACCAACTTGAATAATCTAATCTTATTAAAGAAGAGGGTTTCACAGAATGTATTGGTTTTTTTAATGATGCAACTATTCCATTAATTCAGAACCGTGATCAAGGTGGAAAAAATTACTTTGATGTAAAAAAGAGGTAGCATTTTTCTTCTCTGGTTCAAATAGTGCCAATGCTTTTTTTCTAGAGATAACTTACATTCACAAAAATTTTCTACTACTTGCTCATCTTTATTGTTAATGCCATCCATTTAAAAACCATAAAAATCTGGTACATTGTTGAATTGTGTTTTTAATCTAAAAAAAATCCATATAAGTTCATAAATTTTTTATATTTCTAATATAAAGTTAATTTCACAGGGGGAAAAAACATTAACTAGAGGTTGAGTTCAATTTTGGGACCCTATTACAATCATGGGTGCATTTCTGTGACAAAACATGGAACTTCACTTTTTGGGCCAAGGGCATGACTCTAGAAATAATGATTTTAGAGCCCTTGATTATTTTGTTTGTCTGACATTCAAATCCCTATTTGTTACTTCTCCTGAACCTTGTTCATTTATCCTCCTTCTACTCAATCTTCATGAGTGATTTGTTCTTTTATTTTTTCACTTTTATCAAGAATTCTTGTTTTCACCCTCTTAATTAGATAAATTTCATATTCTGATATACTACATTTTATTTTCCTGTTTTTTATTCTCTTATTATCTTCTTTCTCATTTTATTTTGTCTCTGCCTCACACTCTTCATATTTTTCTTTACAGCTCACTCAGTTCACAATTGAGGATTTAGTTAGGTAGCAATTATTTTAAGTTTTATAAACTGCAAAAATAGATTGATATGAATAAAAATTATGTTTTTTTTATATAAAAAAGCTACTTAATAAATTTAATGGTTTATATATTTGTATATATACCCATTAAGAAGAAAATAAATGTATTTCTGTATAACTATGATTATAAGGATGAAAATTTAATGATAGTAAAATAATCACTTTAAATATAAATATTTGAATCAAGAGGATATATCTTCCTAGTACATTTTTTGATGAAATAAATGTATGTATTTTATACAAGAACACCTTAACTATTTAATATATATATATATATTGGTGAGAGGGGGTGAAGGTGGAGCTGGTGGTAGTGGTGGTAAGAAGAGGTGAATGTGGAGGTGGTGGTTGTATTGAGGAGAGGGGGAAAAGTGGTTGTGGTGGTTGTGGTGGAAAGAGGAAATGAAGGTTGAGGTGGTGGTGATGGTGGCAAAAGGGGGTGGAGGTGGTAGTAGTGATGGAAAAAGGGGGTGAAGGTGGAGGTGGAGGTGGTGGTGGTGGTGGTGGTGGTGGTGGTGAGAGGAGATAAAGTTGGAGGTGGTGGTTGTGGTGGCAAGAGGAGGTGAAGGTTAAGGTGGTGGTAGTGAAAGGGGGTTAATGTGGAGGTGGTGGTTGTGGTGGAAAGAGAAGATGAAGGTAGAGGTAGTGGTTGTGGTGGTGAGATGAAATGAAGGTGGATCTGGTGGTTGTGGTAGAAAGAGGAGGTGAAGGTGGTGGTGGAGAAAGGGGGTGAAGGTGGAGGTGGTAGTAGTGGTGGGAAAAGGGGGTGAAGGTAGAGGTGGTGGTTGTGGTGGAAAGAGGGGGTGAAGGTGGATGTGGTGGAGAGAGGAGATGAAGATGGAGAGAAAAGGTGAAGGTGGAGGTGGTGGAGAGAGGATGTGAAGATGGAGAGAGGAGGTGAAGGTTGAGGTGGTGGAGAGAGGATGTGAAGATGGAGAGAGGAGGTGAAGGTTGAGGTGGTAGTAATGGTGGGGAGAAGGGGTGAAGGTGGATGTTGTTGTTTTGGTGGCAAGAGGAGATGAAGGAGAGATGGTGGTTGTGGTTTCAAGAGGAGGTGAAGGTGGTGGTGGTGGTTGTGGTGGCAAGAGGAGGTGAAGGTTGAGGTGGTGGTTGTACTGTGAAGAGGAGGTGAATTTTGAGGTGGTGGTGGTGGTGGCAAAAGGGGGTGAAGATGAAGGTGGAGGTGGTGGTGATGAGAGAGAAGAAATGGAGGTAAGAAGGGAGAGATGAAGGAGGTGTTAAGAATGCATGGGTTAAATAGCTTTTATCAAGAATGAAGGTAATAGGGGTAACATGTATCATCCACGCTGCTTGCTAATTACCATCAAGAAGATTACTTTCTAAAAAAAATACATAAAAGGGTTATGTATAGTCAAAAGTGGGCCAGTGAGGGATGTAGAGAGGAAAAACAGAATTGAGATAGGAAGAAGGCATGGTAGGAAGCAGGAAACATTTAATGAGGAGTGTTTTAGAGGGTTTCAGAGGTGGAGGAAGAAGGGGAGGAAAGGCAGATATGAAGTTAAAATTTTGTGGATGAGAGAAGTGGGGGAAAAGGCACCAGGAGGAGGGATTCCAATGTCAGAAAAACAAAAAAATCTGATTGTAACCAGGGTTACTCCATAAAACAGACCCAGAAGTGTACCCTGTTACCAGAAACTGAACTCAACTTCTAGTTTGGGGTTTTTTTCCCCTGTGTATTCCTTTCATTTTTATAAGTTTAACATACAAAAAATTGAGTTTTTATAAAATTTTTGTCTTTGATTCTCAATTCAGAAAAAAATGGCATTATCTCTCTCTGCATTTTATCCTAGTAAGGGATCTGTAATGTGTCACATGAAACTCAAAGGAAAATTCAATCTTTTAATCCATAAATCAGAACACAAATTATTATGCAAGGCACAGAAGCAAAATCTACATAGCAACTGAACTATTTAAATGTTAAATCTAAATAAGTCAATCATATGCTTATACTTTTTCAATCTTAAGCAAATCCACAATGTATTATTGCTTTGGTAAATTATATATTTTCAATGTTGGGTTACTGTGTATCTGAGGGTAATTAAAGGTCTGTGAATAGTAATAGGAGGACAGTTAAACATTATGTGGGCTATATTGGAGGGTCAATCATAAAGTAAGAGAAGTTTATTAAAGAGGTCAATTCAAGGTGGAATTATCTATATAATTGGGTGGATTAGCTCTACATTCCTTATAATTAAATTATAATATTGTTGTAATAATAGTTAAATTTATACAAGGCTATTATTTTTTCCTACCTCTCTTAATAATCAATCTCATTCAATCTTAAAAATTCCTAAATCTTTTTTTACATGAATATTTAGTGTCACTTTAAAATTACATTATTATTCACCTTGAACTTATCTCAAAGCTGTATTAATTTATCTTTGACCTATCTTCAAACCACTCCCTCAAAGTGTTTCTCTGTGCTTTGAAGGAGTCTTCAATCATCTTTTCCAATCTAACTTACTTGGGAACACCCTTGAACTTGTGCATAAGCTTTCTGGTGACACTATAATTCAATTCTCTGTAGTTCTCATTTTTGATTTGAGCTACTATATATTTTCATATGCTAATTTTTAATGGAACCTGTGTTCAATGAAAATACGTATTTGACTATTTTGTTCTCAGTAATCTTTATCTGTGCTTGAAGTGTTTGTGCTCTAGCTTTGAAAACTTTTTGTTCCGTGTGTAGAATTTTAATGATCATGTGAAGTAGCCTTATTGAATATTCAATAGATAAAAGGAGATGCTCCTGTAACCTTTGTTTTGCATCTCCTTTTATCTTTTTTATTTGTACTTTTGTCTTTCTTATTTTTACTCATCATTTCTCTTTTTCTCTTTAGTTTCTTTATCTCAGCGCTGCTTCACTCAATTATAGTCTTTGTCTATTTAATTTATTGACTTTATTGTTAAACATTTCTGGTTCAGGTATTTTATGTTAGTTTGCTCTTCTGCTGCAATGAAATCTCCTTTTATCCTTTTTATTTGTACTTTTGTCTTTCTTATTTTTACTCATCATTTCTCTTTTTCTCTTTAGTTTCTTTATCTCAGCGCTGCTTCACTCAATTATAGTCTTTGTCTATTTAATTTATTGACTTTATTGTTAAACATTTCTGGTTCAGGTATTTTATTTTCTTTATCTCAGCACTGCTTCACTCAATTATAGTCTTTGTCTATTTAATTTATTGACTTTATCGTTAAACATTTCTGGTTCAGATTAAAAGGTTATGGGCCCAGCGCCTTTTTAACTCATCCAACATGACATTCTCTCCGATTGAAAACTCTGACATCTCCTTCGAATCCTCACATACTACTTTACCTTTAATCACTTGGTCAGAAATGGATTCACATTTTTCCGAAATCAAAGGAGTCAAATTATTAAGAAATAAAAATTATGCCACCAGGAAGAACCAGATGTACTATGCCTTAGGAATACCAAATCTTGATAAGTTCTTACTCAAGAACGTAACAACTCCTACAGATGCCGCTGCACTTGAAATTTTTAACTTCAAAAAGAAGCAAACAGTGATGATATTGCGAATGTTCCTTGATGCCGATAATCATACTCTCTTTGTTCCAGATAATGACATATTTGATCCCGCAGAACTCTGAGAACACATCAAGGAACATTACGCCTCCACCTCTGCCAAAAATTGTGCCAGCATTATTGCTGACCTTTTTAATGTTCAGTTTGGTGAAAGCGACATCTTATCTCCTATTAACGATTTTCATGCTACTCTAAAACTACTTAAAAAAGTCTCACCCTCACTCTTCTCCGGTGACACACTTCAAACTGTCATCGCCTTCTACATCCTTCATGTCATACCTGAATCTTATCGAAATGTAGCAAACCACATCTTTACCAATGTCAAAGTCATGAAAATGACTCCCACTATTGATGAAGTACTTACCAAGCTAGAAAAAGACTTTAAACGAAGAAAACTCAATAATCCAAAATCAAATCTGGAATTCAATGTAAAAGGGAAATCTCTTTGTTCTAGTGGGAAACATAATCCATTGGCACCTCATTCCAAAGCCGATTTTTTCCAACTACATCCTGACAAACAAGACGATTATTATTGACAAAATAAGGAACATGAAGGCAAGGCTCTTGCTGTTGGATTACCTGCCAATGTTTCCTCCTTTGCCGTTCTTGACAGTGACGCTTCATTTTCACTGTTCAATAACAAACAATTCTTTATGAATTTAGCACCTACCACTAAAGTCCTTCTCACTGCCAATGGAAGCTACATTAAAGCACTTGGAACCAATACTACTGTTTTTAAAATTAATTGCAATACCTTTTCTATTCCAAATTTGCTATATGTACCTGAAGTTCAGTCCACTTTAATTTCAGCTGCTTGGTTCCTCAAGCAAAATTACAGCATTAAAGGCTGTGGAACTCACGCTCAATTATTGGATGAAAATAATAATTTTGTCTTTCAATGCTTGCTGGATGAAAATTTTCTCTCATTTCCTCTTAATATTTAACACTCAATTTACTCCATCACCTCGGTTTCATAATTAAAAAATATTCACAATGCTATTTGACATCCAAATAACTCTGTAGCTCAACTCATGTATCCAAACATGGATTTTACTCATCTTAATTGTACACCATGTCTCTTATCTAAGTCCCACAGACTTCCATTTTCTGGTAGCTTTTCCATTCTTGACACACCCCTTTAAACTATTCATATGGATCTGTGTGGCCCAATTACTTCAACCTCAAAAGGTGGTAATAAGTATTTTCTTCAAATTGTTGATGGTTTTTCCAGATTTCGAACCATTTATTTCCTAAATCTGAAATTGGACACCTTCAATTATTTCAAGACTTTTCTTAACAGTTCTGAAAACAAGTGTGAAAAAAAAATTAATAATTTAGTCACAGATAACGGTGGAGAATTTGTAAATAATTCCTTTGACTCATTATTCAAAGATAAAGGCATCACTCATCTCACTACGGCACCATATACACCTCAACAGAATCCTTTTTCAGAGAGAGGTAACAGGACCCTTGTTGAGAAAGCCCGTGCTATGTTGGTCACATGTGGATTGGATGGAATTTGGTGGGCAGAAGCTATTGCGACTGCTAACTCTCTCTTAAATCTCACTCCTTCCACCGCCATCAACAAAAAATCACCAATCGAACTATGGGACCCTAAATTTTCTGTCACTTATGGTAAGCTACATGTTTTTGGATGTGATGTAGTTTACAACATCCCTAAAGCACGTCAACTTTCAAAATTTTCGCCAACAGGGGAGAGGGGTATCTTCATAGGATATCCGGAGGGTCATCACAATTACAAGATCTATTCTCCTGCTCAGGATTGATTCATTATTACACATGATGTACAATTCCGTGACAGTTCTTTTGAATTGGCTCATCAGATTATGACCAATATTAGTAACCCAGTTCCCTTTCCTGAAATTAAAATTTTCGATGAACCAGTAATTGAAACTTGTGCACCTATTTCAAATCCTACCACTGAATCATCAACGTCTCCACCCACTTCCAATTTAAGTACTATTGTTCCATCTGATGGAAAACACTACAAATGGATTCCAAAAGATCTACCTGCTGCTAACAATATATCTAGCAACATCAGTACTGATAACATTCTGCCTTCTCATTCACGACGTCTTCACAATTCCTGTAGCATGGTTGTTGATCTTGCTAATGTTCCTAAACATTTTTTGCAGGCTGTTAATGGTCCTGAAGCTATGATGTGGAAAGACGCCATTAATTCTGAATTAAAATCTATTGAAAAGCATGGAGTATTGCGTGTAGTTCGTGTGCCTGATAACAGAAATTTATTAGGAACAGTGTGGGTTTTCAAGAAGAAAACGGACAGTAATGGAAATCTATCACGATTCAAGGCTAGCTTGTGCGTTCAAGGTTTTTCTCAAACCAAGGGTATTGATTATAATGATACCTTTGCTTCCACTGGTCGACTTGCTTCATTACAAACTCTTCTAACTATTTCTGCTCAAAATAATTATGAAGTTCATCAGATGGACATGCAAACAGCCTTTCTTCATGGCATTCCTGAGGAAGATATCTACATCCGCATTCCTGAAGGTTTCAACAGTCCCTCAACACCTACTTCCTGTCTAAAGCTCGAAAAATCCTTGTATGGTCTTATACAAAGTCCCAGGTGTTGGTACCATTATATCAAAGAGTTCTTTGCCTCCATTGGTTTTACTCCCAACCCTGCTGATCCTTGTGTATTCTCCAACCTCACTGATGACAATCCCTGTTTTATTTATATCCATGTGAATGACCTTGTTATCTGTGGTAAAAATATTTCTAAGGTTAAAAATCAGCTGAAAGATATGTTCAGAATGGATGATCAGGGTGAGGTGTCATGGATTCTTGGTATGAAAATTACTAGAGATAGAGAAAAACGGGAATTCTACTTATCACAACCTCTCTATATCAAGAATATGTTAGAAGAGTACAATATGACTGACTGTTGTTCTGCTTCAACTCCTCTTGTACCAAATGTCAAAACAATCTCTAAAACTGCTGATGAAGAACCATGCGAATTCAATTATTGTAGAGCTATTGGGTTACTCAACTATCTTGTTTCATGTACTTGCCCTGATTTGGCTTTTGCAGCCAGATAATTATCTCAATTTCTCAACAATCCTTCTCTTAATCATGTGTCTCATTTCAAACATGTCCTACACTACTTGAAGAAAACTGAAAATTTTGGCCTTACTCTTGGAGGCTTAACCTTGTCTAAAGATATTGTGGGATATGCTGATGCTGATTGGGGTTCTTCTGCTGGATGTAAATCAACATCTGGTGCTCTTGTCTTTTATAACAGCCTACTTGGGTGGAAATCAATTAAACAGCAAGTAGTCGCTCTTTCGACAACTGAAGCAGAATATCGTGCTGTCTCTGAAAACGGTCAAGATATTGCCTGGTTCACCCAGTTATTTTCTGGTTTGAAGGTGTCTCATAACACCCCAAACATGAACAATGACAATCAAGGTGCTATTTCCCTGGTAAATAATCCCCTGTATCAACATCAAACCAGACATGTCAATATGCGATTACACTGGCTTCGAGAAATTGTTGAATCTAAACTTCTAAAATTAAATTACATTTCTACTGAAGTTATGTTGGCTGATTTTTTAACCAAATCTTTATCACGACAAAAACACACTGAGTTTTGTAGTGCTATTGGTTTAATAAACTTGCAGCATTGAGCATGGGGGGGTGTTAAATGAAAATATCTATTCGACTATTATGTTCTCAGTAATCTTTATCTGTGCTTGAAGTTTTTTGCTCTAGCTTTGAAAACTTTTTGTTCCGTGTGTAGCATTTTAATGATCATGTGAAGTAGCCTTATTTAATATTCAATAGATAAAAGGAGATGCTCCTGTAACCTTTGTTTTGCATCTTCTTTTATCCTTTTTATTTGTACTTTTGTCTTTCTTATTTTTACTCATCATTTCTCTTTTTCTCTTTAGTTTCTTTATCTCAGCGCTGCTTCACTCAATTATAGTCTTTGTCTATTTAATTTATTGACTTTATTGTTAAACATTTCTGGTTCAGGTATTTTATTTTCTTTATCTCAGCTCTGCTTCACTCAATTATAGTCTTTGTCTATTTAATTTATTGACTTTATTGTTAAACATTTCTGGTTCAGATTAAAAACCTGTTCAATGCACTCCTCCTAGAGCTTGCACCAAGGATAGGCCACCAGAATCACAACCTCTTCCCCAAACTCACTCTCTTGAACCTCTCAAACTAAGGGAAAGGGAAAATAAAATTTTATATGTGGAGTAAATTCCTCGGGATATTGAAAATTCTAGTGAGGAAGAAGGCAAGGATACTATGCACAAGGAACCATCAGCACCGGCTACCAACAAATTTGAACAAACTTCTGATCCAGGCCCAGCTACTTCATTGGAAGATTTTATGAAATCACTTGTGAAATAAATTTCAAATCTTTCTCCTTTGAAGGTCTCTAAATTTAAAACTCCTTTGATGAAATCTCTGGATAAATTTAACTGAGAACATCCTGAAAGATTGCAACCTGTTTTGAAAACCTGAAATTTATTTTTCCATAATGACCCTCAAACCTTTAATACCAATTGCTCCAAGGTAATTTATACCTTGTCATTCTTATCTGGGAAAGCATCAAAATGGTTTGAACCTAATTTGCTGATGCTTTCTTTGACTGAAACCCATTTACTCATTAATAATTGGGAGAAATTTGATGATCAAATCTTTACATTTTTTGGTGATCCTAATGAAACCAATAATGTAGAAATTGAATTAGGTTTCCTTCACATTAACAATAATGGGAAAGCTTCTGAATAAATCTCAAATTTAAGGGCTTTACAAACTTGAGTAGGTTGGAATAATGAAGCTTTTAAGTATCATTTAAAAAAGGGACTCACTTTGAGGATTCTGGACCAATTAAATCTTCATGGTCAAAAAATTAGGTTTTTAACAGACTTAATGGATAGGACCCTTGAACTTGATAGCATTCATCAGGGCCATCTTCAAAAAAGGCATCATTCCCATAAATCTCACAGTTTTAATTTTAAATTGGGACCTTCTTTGAATCATCCTCCACCAACTCAATCATCATCTCAAACCAAACACAGTCAAAAGGGTAAGAACAAGGCTCAATCCAAAAGGTTTACCCCAGGCAATATCAGTAAAGTTTTTGATCCAAAAGGAGAATTAAAGGAAGCTGAGAGGAAAAGAAGAGCATATAATGGGTTGTGTATGTATTGTGGGGGTAAACACAAGCTTGATGAATGTGCTAAATTAAAGGATAGAGAAGGTAATGGTTCCAAGTTGAAAAAACAGTGAATAGATTACTTGCATGCAAATCAAACAATTTTATTTCTGCCAGTGCACAAAACCTCCATGTCCTAAGGACTGGAGTTTACCTAAACCATTTGAGACTAATTATTTTTAAGGAGGATAATCCCTCCAGATGTTTCATTGAGTCTGGAGCTTCAATTTAATTTATCAGTTTATCTTTTTCCAAAAAAATTAAGCTGACATTTGTAGATATCAACCAAATTCCAATATATCTGATTGAATCAGAGGAACCCAAATATTGGATTAGTAAGAAAGTTTTGTGGTTTTTTAAATTTCCAAATTTTCCCTTATATGAGTGGGAATTAACAGTCTTGGATGCCCCAAGGATGGACAACACCATTTTTGGCCATGACTTCTTACAGCATTGGAATCCTGAAATTGATTGGCCACAGGGATTGATCATCCCTCATTCTAAGTATATTTTTGATTCATCAATGCAGATTATTAGGGAGTTAAACAACCTGTTTTTAAACACATCTCACAGGAGTGCAGCAGATGTCTTAGTTCTCAGGAAGAGCAACAATGGGTTAATAATGAAGGATGGTTACGTAAGCAAAAAGAAGGGGTCTTCAAAAGCACAGAAAAGGTAGACTGTCCATCCACAGTTTTTTAGGGGAAGTATAGAAATATAAACTGGAGTGAGAAAAAACTTAGAAGGAAGTGTATGCTAGACTATAGGACAAGAGTATGGTATGTACTTGAAAAAAATAGAGCTAGTGCTAAAGGCATAGTATAAATCTATGAGGAAGCGTCAAGTGAGGGTATAGCTTTCACACTTAGATAACTGAAACAGATCTTGAATGTAAGCTATGTACACCCATTTCTGATAGAAGCCTGTAGGAAGAAAATGTAGTGCTAGAAGATTAAGCAATTAGTGAGCGGGTCAATATGCAGCATTTGATAATAGGAAAAGAAAATTAAGACTCAAGATAGGGGAGGGTTTCACAATTAGTGGATACTCACATGGAAAGAGCAGGTTTTTATAATAAGTATGGAAGGCAGTACAGTACTTATCATGTAGTTAGAAATCTCAAGAAGTATAGGGTATGTATAGATAAGTTAAGAGTCAGGTGCTAAGAGTCATCTTTTCATAGATGTTTCAAGTGCTATTAGGACCAGACCTATGCTAATGATTGTACTTTATTATTGAGATACTTAGTTACTAATTGATATGCTTGTATAGGAGAGCCAGTAGGTAAAGGAAACATAGGAGAAGGGTGCTAGATATACAGGGTATATAAAAGAGAACTCACTCTTACAAATGAGATATTATACATTTGATACTAGAAATTTGTAATTAGATATATATATATAGAGAGAGAGATAAAAGAAACATAGATATATACTATTTTTTTTGTACATAATGGGTGTGCATACCAGAAGTAGCACTGTAGAGTTTTTATATTGTTACAGTAAGGATAGTATTAGATAGAGCACTTCAGAGTGGGAGTGACTGAGAATAGATCTATCCAGCAGATAGATTACTTATATTAAATATATCATAGGAGAAAAAATTAGTGAACTAGATGTGTAGTTGTTTTTTTGGTTTCTGGTTGTGACCCTGTATGAGCCCAATTTCATTTATTTTCCCCCTTTACACCTCATAATACTTTTTTTATCTCTGTTCATGACTTCCCCCTTATTTCTACCATTCAGTGTTGCATTTCATAACTTCCCCTTTGTATTTTTCACTAACCCATTTCACTTCTTCTATCTTATATCGTTATCTCTAGCATGATTGTGAGCTGATTGTTATCTAGCACTTTTTTTCTAAATCATATTATCAGAATCTGATTTGTGACCAACTTCCTTATTTTCTAATTCTTCAGCAGATGGAAAACATGATAAAGGACTTGATTTATTTGAATAAATATCATCTTCCTTTTTCTTCCCTTTCAAGGACCACTCATCCTCAGATTCTTCTGGGGATGAGTGGGCTGTTTTTTGAAATTTTCTTATTTTTCTATCTTCCTCAACATTTTTTCACTTAAGAGTTTTTAAAGTTGTGCTAGATTTTGATTTATTATCAGAAGGTAGAATAGCTGTTTTAAATGTTTCATTTGAGTTGCTCTTAGATTCTAATTAAAAGAGAATTTAGTAACAAAAAAAATTAACTAGCACAGATGGCTTGTGCCCTCAAGCTGGGTTAATTTTTATGATTGTTAATTTTAACTTTTTTTTATTTTTTTTTTGGCAGGAGATCCCTACTCAAAGCACAAATGCGCAAAAACAATGCCCCTCCCCTATGTATTGAAGAATAAGAAAAAATTACTAGATCTAAGTGGCCCAGTAACCAATGCAGTGACAGTTGCTCACCATTATGATCATGAAAGGCAACTGGAGTTAAAGCTGGTGTAAAGGAGCGCATAGCTTGAACAATATCAGCTTCAACTGAGACTCAACTATGTTAGCTAAGTGTTAAAAGCAATGCACAGTATTTTTCTCACCAGTCCAAATATTTTTATTCTCCAAAACTATACTCAAAAGTGAAAATTTGTGAAGGAGAACGAACAATTTTGCTTGCCAGTCTTAATTATGCAATATGCAAATCAATATTGAATATCCTTTTTTTTTGATACTGTTGATATAATATTTTCAACAACAAATTAAGAATTAAGTAAACACTATTTTGTAATTCCAATAGATAAATAAGTTAATATAATAATTGCAAAACCAATGAGCTATTCGGAATGAAAATCTAAGTAAAATAGGCTAAGGTATAGCCATTTCAACCTGACATGTGATTTTCGCTAAGAAGTGCTATATCTTGCTCAAATTTCAAGCTACAATAATAATTTCAAGGTATAGAAAGCTTCATATAGTGATTATGAATCCAACGAGCTAATCAGATTTAGAGTCTAAGTAATATTGGCTAAGTTATAGCCATTTCAACAAAACATGTGGTTATCAATAAATGCCACATCTCACTAATTGTCATAACTTGACCAATTTTGATTTGATTTTAAATACAAATAGCTCATTGGATTTGGAATCACTATATGAAGCTTTCTATATCTTGAAATTATTATTGTAGGTTGAAATTTGAGCAAGACATAGCACTTCTTAGCAAAAATCACATGTCAGGTTGAAATGGCTATACCTTAGCCAATTTTACTTAGATTTTCAATCTGAATAGCTCATTGGTTTTGCAATTATTATATTAACTTATTTATCTATTGGAATTACAAAATAGTGTTTACTTAATTCTTAATTTGTTGTTGAAAATATTATATCAACAGTATCAAAAAAAAGGATATTCAATATTGATTTGCATATTGCATAATTAAGACTGGCAAGCAAAATTGTTCGTTCTCCTTCACAAATTTTCACTTTTGAGTATAGTTTTGGAGAATAAAAATATTTGGACTGGTGAGAAAAATACTGTGCATTGCTTTTAACACTTAGCTAACATGGTGGAGTCTCAGTTGAAGCTGATATTGTTCAAGCTATGTGCTCCTTTACACCAGCTTCAACTCCAGTTGCCTTTCATGATCATAATGGTGAGCAACTGTCACTGCATTGATTACTGGGCCACTTAGATCTAGTAATTTTGTCCTATTCTTCAATACATAGGGGAGGGGCATTGTTTTTGCACATTTGTGCTTTGAGTAGGGATCTTGTGCCAAAAAAAAGAAAAACATGACATAGTGTCCTGTAAATGGTTTCATTTTATTGCATTCATTTATCTTTAATAATTAAATGTTTCAGAGTAGGCTGAATTATGTTAAAATTTTTGTAGGACTTTGTAACCTGTGATGCAAACATAACATAATTTTCCCCTAGTACACATCATAAAAACTGTGGTATAATCTGTCTTTTTTTCTTTTTTCAATCATTTCACTTTTTAATTGTTCATTTTTTCTCACCACATATTCACATCCAACTATTATTTCTAATATAAAACATTAAAGGAAAAATTTAAATACTTTCATTTTGTTCTTTAAGCCTTTTTTCAAATGGAATTAATCTCCATATTGTAAAGATGTAAGTAGATACGTAGTTAAAATGCTTTTTGTGCTAAAGAACAAGCCAAGAAAGAAAAATGGTAAACATTTAGAGGAAAAACAAGAAAAAGAGGAATGAAAAAGTAAAAAAGAGGGAAGAAAACAATGTTACAATAAGCAATAAAGGGATAATTGAAAGAAGGGAGAAAGTGGATAAGAAATAATGTGGGTTTTTATAGACATTGAAAGGGGGGAATGGCTCAACCAGGGTCACTCCAAGGTATCAAGAAGAATCACAAGCAGGGCTTGAACAGGGAGGAAAAAAACAACTAGACATCTAGTTCACTCATTTTTTCTCCTGTGTATTACATATTTCTTTAAAAGGATCTCTTAAATTCTTTCTACTTTTTTTATATATACCACACTTACAACATCTGTTATCACTGTCTTTTAAATTAGAGTGGCAGGTGCTTCTTTTAAAATTAGTATCTAGAAAGGAGAACCAGCCCATCTCGGACTGTATCTGTAGCTTAGTATTATAGAGCTTTATTTCTGCACTGTCTGACCAAGTCCTGCTAGAGGACCCTTTTCTTCCAGATTTATTGCAAGTGTCTGGTCTTTCTTTAAATGAGAAGTTGGCTAACCATTCTAGCTTGACTAATTTACTCAAAGAGGATTTAAATATCCTCAAAGAAATTGATTTTAGCTCTCAAAATAAAGGTCTACCCTCAATAGACTTCTTCAAAGATGAAGAGGACAATCAAATCAATATTGAAGCCATTAAATCAACTCTACCAATGTAGAAAGACTCTTACAGTTGCCTTTCTGTAAGCAGAATCCAAGGGAGTTGGAAAAACTGAAGAAAACCCTGTCCCTTTAAGTAAATAAAGAGTTCAAAATTATCTAAGCTACAACCTCTACTTGATTAGAAATGGACAATTAACTACTTTTTATTAATAGTGTTGAGATGTAGAATAAGTTTTCTTTATAAAGAGGTTGAAAAACACAACAGTGAAGCTGTATTTAGAAAAGTTATATAAATGATTGAATAATATATTTTTATGAAGCTTTTATTTTAATGAAATTTAGTTTTTAAAATCTGATCCCTGGTAATGAGACCTTTAAATGGTACCTTATAAATTAATATTAATGATGATGAGTGAATTTAATATATTGTTATGTAAAAGTGTTATATTTATAAGGGTAATACAATTTTATAATTTGTTATGAAAAATAGTTAATGATTGTTATAAAATATGCATTGTTGTTATTGGTTATTGTATGATATATGTTGTTGTTATCAGGTTCTATTCTGTATAATTTTGAGTCTACAGGCTTTATATGCATAGTATGACATGTTCCCTACTTTCCCCAACCAGAGCATTAAGGAGCTCGTATGGACTTCTGGACTCAATTAGAACCTTTAAAATATTCATAAAAAATCTAGAAAAAAAACATATGAAAGAGCTACTTCTCCTTTATATTCCTTTCTTATTTTTTTTAGCTTGCACAGCCTTATTCACCTAGTAAAAAATTATCAAAGTTAAGCAAATTATAAAAAATAAAAAACAATTAAAAATACTTTATAAAGTTGTTAAAAATGGTAGAAAAATAGTTAAAATCTCAAAAAAATTCCCAAAGATTTTTGAGACACCTGAATTGATTTTCCATGCACTTTTAAACCTATACTATCATTTCCTGCCTCATAATTATTTATTATATCTTGACCCATAAAATCAACCCTTTTTAACCACTTTTAATACTTAATTTATTTAATTTAACCATTTTAAAATTAGATTGGACTTTCCAAACTCAATAATATTCACCAAAAATCCTTTATAATAAGTTTGAGTTCCATACTAAATTTTTGACTACCCTATCCTCCCTCCAATGAAGAATGTCCCCATTCTTTTAAATTTGCATATTTGATCAATAAAATATTCATCCTCTCTTTATCCTATTCAACCATACACCTTCACTAGTCCTGAAAAACTTCAACTTTATTTTAAAATCAATTTCATCATCAATATGTCATCAAAAGACCTTTCTGTCCCATGTGAATTTTGCACCAAATACCAGGTTCCTTGTCTAATTTCTAACCCTGGTCTTCCAGGAAGAACTGCCTGTGATCTTTGCAGGCTTAAAGAAATTAAGTGTAATAGTCCAATTATACCTTCCAGAACAAATGTCTATACTGGACAAGCCACTCTTCCTGATCCTACTGTTCCCAAAAAGATATTCTCAAAAATACCCACCTTTTGTAATATAATGGCCAAAACAGCTTCTTCTTCTAAAGCTCCCAATCCTGAGATTCCTCCTCCATCTCAAGATCCCAATCCTATTATGCCAGTTTCTCCATTCAGTTTTCCTGAAACATTATTACCTGGCTCAAAAGTTTAGTCTTTTAATTTTAATTTAATAATTATCCTACTAATTCCAAATCCAACTACTATGTCTTCCAACTCCTAAGCTATTTAAATCACCAATACAGATGACTTTGGCCAGGTTCACAATGATTACATAAATAATTATTCAAAATTTCATAGATATCACTTTCTTAACTTTTGTGATGATATGAAGAATACATTTTTAACTTATTTTCAAGAAACTCCTTTTAATAATACTGAAGATTTAAGGAAGAGAAGAATTTTAATGCAAAGCTTTGATAATGATGTTGCAAGATTCCAAAGGGATTATTTATTTTGACTATCTTCTCTTCTTTAAAATTTTAATACTTTGATTTTTTATTTTTTTAGTGCTTTTGATCATTATTTTCTGGTTGATTTTGATTATTTTTATTCCTCAGATAATCATCATATTTTGAAATAAAATATTTTAAAAACCGTATTTGCCTTGTGATGATTCCACTTCTGAGAGCAAGGTTTGAATCCCTTCAGACTCTCCTCTACAAGTCTCCATTTTTTTTCACAGCATGAGAGAGCGGGGCTCCCTGATGAGATGAATAATTTTGATTCCATTCCCATTGGGTTTCCCCCTGAGCCAAATACTATGATTCCATTCTTGCCATAAGTTCCTCAAAGCTTCCACCTAAATAGTCTGCCAAAGAGACCCACCTAATCCAAATCCTATCCTTTTTCTATGATTCAGCATCACAACATTCAAAAAAATTTCTAATACTTTAAAATAACTCCTATTCTTATAATAAATCATAATTTTCCAGACATTTTAGCACCTATATTTTTGACTTTTAAAAATCTTAATAAATAACCTTTAAAATCTCCATCTGTCCAAATGAGTAGGTACCTGTCAGCCAAGGTGCACCAGGAGTCCAGTAAATGTTATAATATTTAATTGGACTTCAAAATGGAAAAATATTTATTTATATTATGTATGTAAATTAAGATTATATTAAACAATAAAATTACATAACCAACTCATCATAATAAATTAATGTTAGATTTATATGAATTTTATTACTATATAAAATGTATATACAATTAAATAAATAAATAATACATTATATTCTAAAAAGTATGAGTGATTTTTAATGTATTTAATAATCATAAATTATTAATTAATTAATATTATATTATATTATAATTATAAGTTATAAATTTAAATAAATAAATAATTAATTATAATTATTAAATAAGTTTATACATATCTTTTAATCCATATATATTGGGCACTTTTTCAGCCCTTAATTGTGTCAGAAAAATTATTAATTAAATTAAAACACTTACTTAATAGAAAATATTAAATTTTTTACTTTAAATTAGTAATAACATTAAATTAATTATTTTTTTGACTCAAAATAGTTATTACATTGATAATGTAGTTTAAAGAAATTATTTCTTCATGTTTTATACTAAATTAATTACTTACATAACAATTTTGCATAAAAAAATTGTATACTTTTTGTTTCACTTAAAAATGACTATTTTCCTTAATCATTTAAGAAACTTGTTTTAAGTTAAAACTGGTTACAATCTTTTTGTTTCAAAATAATTTAACTTCCCACTTAATTTTGTTGCAGTGTCTTGGTTTTAATTGGTGGTAAATGGGCTCATACTCATGTTTTTAATTACTTGTTTCAGCTTCAATAGTATTTTCTTGTTACATTAATTTTATTTTGTTTTATCTTAATTTTAATATTGTATATACATTTTTATGGCGCTTCAGAGGGCCCTTTGCCTATATAAGGACATTGGGTAATCCCCTGAAGCCCCATCATTTACATTACTAATCTTACATTACACTTTATTATTTTAATAAATAAAAAACTTATACTACACAAATAAATTATATTTCAGTAACTACCCTTTAGTTAATTACAAGTATTATATAGTTAGTAGCTTGCCTTAAGAGATTTTTTTAATATTATCTGATTGTTGTGTTTAAGCAGAGAGAAAAAAAGAAAGTACTTACAAAGGTCATAATAAATCCAATATCCATTACAAGTCTCTTAAAAACTCCTATTTGTTGTTTCTTCCTTTCATTCCCCCTTTTAAATCTTCTTTGTATTCTTCTTCTTCTTCTTCTTCTTCCTCATCCTTTTCCTACCTTTTCTAGAAAAATGGCTGATAATTGGAGACCCTTCCAGACAATGTTGACTTTGGCGATTGGAGAAATTACTGACGCACAGACTAACTTGTGTTGGTGAAACCAAATTTTGACATAAATGTGAATCAAACCAGGGTCCTTCTATAACGGGCTCTATACTCAATATAATTATATATTTTGTAGTGATTTTTTAATCACTTTATTTAGTCTAACTTTGCACCTCACACTTATAATATTAATTTTTTAATGCAATAACATTGCCTTAGCTATTTTTGCTGAGAAACTGAGTGTAAGTGATCAATTTTTTATTATTTTATTCTCCTAGTTGACAATAATTGAGGAACCCTCTTAGTCCTAGAAGATCACTATTGTTTGATTAATTATTAAATTAATTTTTCTTTAAATCTTGATATTATTGGTTTGCAATAATAGTACTCTGTGCTTAGTCCCAATCATTGCCAATTAAATTTGGTATTATTATTATTGGTCAATACTTTATTATTTGTCCCAATTTAATAATTAGTGGTTATTTTAAAATCACATTATATACATTAAATTAATTTTGAATTATTGTTTTATATTATAAATAATAATCTTAATTTTTTTTGTATATTCAATTATTTTTATATTCAACTACTATTGATAATTATATTTTCATTCTTATTTTTTGAAATATTAAAATATACCACTTTTAAAGAAAATTGGTTCATTCTTGTTGACCAACTTGATTTTTTTTTCTTCTTCATAAGATATCATGTCTAGTAATTTGACTGAAAGCATGGATAACTAAAATGTGGATGAGATTGAAGTAGAATGTGAGGTTGACTCTGTAAGTTCTTCTAAATTGACTTACAAAAATTCTTCTGCTAATAAAACACCATCCAATTCTTCAGGACTTGGAAATTTCAGGAGGTGTGGTAAACCCCCCTCCCCCAAAAAATCTGAAAAAAGCCAAGCCTCACATAAATATGTACAATCCTTTAAAGGGCATAAAGATAAAAAAGATTCCTATGTCAATGCAAGTAAGCAACTTATCCAGCCACATAAAGCAACTAAGGGCAGACAGTATGAGGTACAAGGCAAAGGTAGACACCCTATGGGGGGAAATGCAGGAGCTTTTAGCTCACAGAAAGGCTCAACATCCTCCCTTACCAACCTCCCAGAATCAGCCACAGTCCCATCAAAACCTCAGCTCTTCCCAACAAAATACAAATACTCTGGAGGTGGAACAGTGGAAGTGGGACTATCTCATGAGCCACTACCAGCAGAATGTACAGCCTCAACCAGCTCATCACCCTGGCCCAACCAGGAAACAAACTTACCATCAACCCTCTCAGGCCCATTCTTATCAGGGAGTCAGAAAAAAGAAAGCACAGGGGAACTTTCCTCCCTTACAATGGTGAGTAACTTTTTTGATAAGAATGTTGGTATTTATTAAAATAAATCTTCTTCTACAGGTAATAATGTTGAGAATGGTGAAAGAACTTTTAAACCTATTAAGAGACAGCTTCCTGTTATAAGTAGCCCAGATGATGTTCTAAGTAAATTTTCATTTGATGAACCATTACATTTATCTTCTACTTCTTTGGTTAATACTTCTCTTGAAATCAAAAATGATTCTGTTGCCCCTGAGATTTATGTTTTTCTTGAAAAAACTTCTGAGGAAATATTGAAAGATTCTCCTGATTTTAGTATTGTGAAAGACAAAATTTTGAGAGATTTGTTAAAGCATGAAAATGACAGATTGAATAATTTGCACTTACATTATAAAGTGAGTTCTTCTGTACAAGATACAGCTTATTTTAGATTAAAGGACACCTTAAATAATTTAACTGCCCAACAAAAAAAATTAAAAAAAGACCATAAGGCGCTTTTAGATAAGAATTTTAATTTACATAAACTTATTAATGAATTAAAACCCCTTATAGATGAGAATGCTTCATTAAGACATGAAAATACATCCTTAAATGATGAATTGAAAACATTAAAAAATGATTTCTAGGCTTTGAGTAATAAATTCTCGGTCCTTGAAGACAGAAATGTTTTATCTCTTGCAAAGATTAATGATCAAATTTCTGAAATTCCTAGGTTGAGAAATTATTTATTTAATCTTGAAAGAAAATTCTCTACTTTACCTCCTATTCCTGATGAAAATTATGGTGAAATTGAATTTACTGCCCATTAGTCCACCAAAAATAAGGGTAAACAACCTGAGCAGAGTAAATCTTACTTTTCTTTAACTGTTCCCAGTAAAAATCCTGAAAATTTATCTATTACTTCTTCTGTGGACCACAAAATTTTTTCCAATACTCATCATGAGCCAGCTGTTTCTGTGGATAATGAAATTTCTGAAAACCTTTCCAGGCTTCAGGAATTAATTAACATGAATAATTCTAAAGTTTACCATCCAAGTAGCCATGAAAATTGGCCTAAACTTGATCAATATCCCTCCTTTGATGGTGATTCTTCATCTGACTGGCAGCATTTTATTCAAAAAATTGATAATTTAAAAAATTCTTATAAATCGACAGATAAAGAAATAGTCTCTAAGTTGATTTCTTTATTCTCCAATGTTGACCTGATGTGGTATGAGTCTGTCTTATTAGACAATCATCAATATACTTGGAATGAGTGGAAAACATTAATTGAGAATCAATTTGGTGGATCAAAAATCAGATTGGCACAGTGGAGATTATATGAGAATGCTAAATATACATCCTCCTCTTCTGAAAAACCTATTGTTTTTCTCATGAAAATAAAAAAAATTCTTAGAGCTATGGATCCAAAAATGGATTATGATATTTGGAGGGACAAAATACTCTATAAATTGCCAAACTCTGTGAGAGATTTGATTGTAGCTAGGACTGAGCATGTGAGAGAAAACTCTTCTTTTATTAATATCTGTAATGAGGTATTACTCAACCACAAATATGAACCAAGAAATTATCCCTTAAAGCCTTCCCATCACCAAATCATATCTTCATCAAATCTTCCAGAAAAAACTGGTAAGCCCTCTGCTCCTGTTGCAACAAGGAAATATGCAACAAATACTTGTTATAAATGTAAAAAATATTTGCACAAAGGACATTTTTGTGACAAGAAAATTCATCTTGTTTAAAAGACTGAAGATCCTGAAAATACTACAGTTGACCTTGATGATTCCTCAAGTGACTGTGATAATAATATCTCTTATGAAAATGATTCCCTTAATGATGTTTTAATTTTGGAACAATATTTAAAATATTTAAATAATTTATCTGAAATTTTTAACTTGGATATATCTTCAGCAGAGAATGCTTATATTATAAAAGATATTACTGACAGTTGAATATTAATCTCCCCCTTGAAAGCACCAGTTATCATTAATGGTAAAAATGTTAAAGTTGTTATTGACTCTGGTGCTGGAGGTAGTGTAGTGTCTGAAAAAGCACTTGCTTCAGTAGATAATAACTATCAGAATAAATTATTACCTATCACATCTGAAAAATGAAGAGGTCAAGGTTCCGATTTATGTCCCATTTGCAAGTACAAAACTACTGTATTATTTAAATATAATGGTGACTTTTTCAGAGCTGTTTGTGATTTTTTTGTGATGAAAAATAATAACTTAGGCAATTGGTTTGTTATGGGAAATGACATTTTAGCCATTTTTGATATCAAATTGGATCCAGAAAACAATTGTTTCACATTGGGCATGAATGGAAGAAGAAAATTTAAACTTTCTCCTTCTAAAAAACCTTCTGCACACCTGTTAAAATCTTTTAATACATTGATTCAGTGTAAAGGAAGATCAACAGAAGAAATGGATAATTTATTGTCTGAAATAAATACTGCTTCATTTGGAGATCAGTTAACTGGTGAACAGAAGGATTCTATAATTTCTTTAATTACATCTTTCCCTATGGCTTTTTCTCATGGATCTTGTCAGCCTGTATATCCCCAGGACTGAGTAAAAAGTGCTTATAAGTTAATTTAAACACATGAACTATACATGGAAACAATAAATGAGAGTACACAAACAGTATACATAAGTAAAATTATGATAATACACAAAAAATGCCATTATAACACCTTATATACACGCATATATCCACCTTTTATAGGTCTTATGTACTTAATATTAAGTTGGAATATTTTAGGGTAATCTTAAGAACCTTAAGTATAAGGCTACATAATTTTTAAGTACACTTAAAGCTGTTATATTCATTGTTTTACGCAAAAAACAAGAAATGCGCTTTATTTCACTTAAAAGTTGACTATATGCACTATCAAATTGAGAATATCAAAAATGCGCTTTGACAGATCAATTGAGCTCATTTAGGACTATTGATTTGGCTATTTAAAAGCATAAAAATAACACTTTTCAAATTTGGTGTTTTTTATGCCAGAAATGGCTTCAGTGTACTGGCCACATACTGCCTGCTTTTTTCCCGTGTGAATAGCTTCATTTTTAGCAAAGTTAGCTTTTTCACACTATAATTACCCCACATTCTACGCCCACTGTGGGAAAACACACTAAAATAGGCAACAGGCGCTTATTTAGTGTCCTAGCTTAATTAATAGTGCATTGACCTTGTTTATATGCACTAATTTCATTAATAACCTCATTCTTGGCATCTCATTTCATCACCACGCTTAAAATTCGCCTAATTTTAGTCAAGGATTTACCCGTGCAAGCGCCTGCCAAGGACTGCATGTAGTTACCTCACATCTCACGCTCTGTTTTAAGTTTTTTGGTGGTTTCTCAGTCAATTTCGGTTATTTTTGGATGGGAATTTCACGTAGTATAATGTCAGGATTAGCCCCTCCATTTCTACAGTAAACCCTTCTTATTCTTAAGCTATTATTAACCTTAAAAAGTCTCCTTTAGTCTTTTATATTATTGTTTTATACGCATATACTCTCTTTTTGTCTTTTTCTTTAATTTTGATGGATTTTCCTTATTATTACAGGATTTTGGCGGTTGTTAATTGTCTAATTATGTCATGGATCACTAGGGATGTTGATGGGCAGGTCTATTAGTGGATTTGAGGCGTCTTTAACTGTGTATTGGATGGTATATCAAGGGATTTATTGGGGAACTCAGTGTGTATAAAAGGAGGAGGTTTTTGGGTCTTGTTTCTACATTCTTTATCATTACAATTTACACCATATAACCAAATAAATTACAATACACTTCAATTAAGTACTTTTATAAGACTTTTGAGTAGTATCTGAATTATAATAATCTATTTTTCTACCAACTAAAAAGATTGTAAGCCACATATAATAATAGTGAGAATTATATTACTGAGACCTTTATTCTGAATTATATTTTATTATTTGTTGGATTTAGACTACAGTATTCATATAGGACCATTTAAATCTTCTAGACAAAGACTTTTCAAGCTATTTTATGTCCTTGTACTTGATCTTAGCCTGACAATTGGGGGCCTTTCCTCAAGAATTCTGTTATAATCCAGTAAGTGAAATTTTCAAAAGAAGGTGCATGTAAATAATATCCCTATAGAAATATTTGGATAATTACAACAGGTTGGGGTCACTTATATAGTGATTTCAGAAAAAGAAGCCCTGTTATATAATAAAATTGTGATAATGAATCAACAATTTTACCACTAATTTAACATAAAATTGTTATTAGTGGGAGTCTATCAATAGACCAGTTAAATTTGTGATCTTTGCAGATAATAAACCAATTAAACTGATTAATTGTTTTCTTTTAACAGGACTCTTAATCTTTTCTTTTTATTGGTTTGTAATATTCATTAAATATTTAGAGAAAATCTTACTGACAGTTGTTTTCTTTTAAATATAAAAACACCGCTACATATTGTAGACCAGTTAAATCAAGTGACCACATAAAAAGCATATTTGACTTTTGGCACTTAAAGATTCACTTCATACCAATAAGTAAGCAATAAAATTGTCTTCAGTGGTATTGATAAATACTGATAAAACTTCTTTTTGAAGTTTTCATATCTAAACTTTCTCTTTTTTAAATTCCATGTGAAAATGTGTGACAACAATGACATTGTAAGTAATAAGGCAAAACCTTATAACTTAAGACCTAGAGCTGAAAGACCTGTTACAGGACATTCAAATGGAGGGCCAGGACTCTCCCATAATCAACAACACTCCACCAATGTCTCTGGAGGAAAGGGAAAAGCTTTTAAAGCAGGTTTCAAGAAAGAAGTCAAAAACTTCATTACAAGAACAAGTTCACTCCCTATCCACCCTACTGAACACCTTGACAATAAGAGTAAACAAAATAGTGGACCAGATAAACAATCTTGAAAAGAGAGCAGCTCAAGGTTTCATAGAAGTAAACCAATCTCTAGTGGACATAAAGACTCAACCACCAACAGTGGCACCCAACAATTCCATAGCAACACCTCCAGCCCAAGAGGAGGACCAAAAAATTACAGTAAGCAAATTGAAATGGGATTGGTACGCCCAAAATTACAACAATCCTCCTCAACAAGGATCCAGCAGTCACCCTTACAGGGGAAAGCCAAGGAGAGGCAGGGGAAATGGGGTAAGACCTTGGTGAGTCATACAACTTCTTATGATCAATTGCATCAACCTAACAATGAATTACTTATAGGTAATGAGATTGATAAGGAAATATTGGATATAATTGATAATGATTTAAAGGATTATTCATTTGAAAAAAATATGTTAAACTTGTCTTTGCACAAAGACAATGTAGATAGTTTTATTGATCACCAGGATAATGCTATTAATATTAAAATGGAATCAAATGATGAGTCTTCTGAGTTGGACACAGAAAAAATAGAATATTTTTAAAAAGAAAATCCAATGGAATCAAAGATAATAAGTAAATTATTATTGAGAATTGAAAAATTGGAAGAGTTCTCAAAAGAGTCAAACAATAATACAGAAAAGGTATTATTACAGCTAACACAATCATTGAGTGCAACAGCCAATAGATTAAAAATTATTGAAAATTCAAATAATGAATTAGTAAATGAGAATAAGGGCTTAAAATCTGAGATTAGAAATTTAGAAAATAAATTAGAACACTCTCAGAATATTATGGCTACCATTGAGGGACGTGTTAAATTATCTTTTTCAAATTTAAATGACACCCTAACTCATGTACCTGTAATACAGGATAGGTTACAAAGAGTGGAAATAGAAGTAGCAAACATGTTGAAAAATACTGAAAGAATAAAAGATAACACTTCTTATGTAGAAAGAGTACCTGTTTTCATGAAACATGCAAATGAAACACCAATGATGGAACATGAACATAGTATCATGGGCTCTGAGAATAATAAATCAGTAAAAGATGAAATACATGATCATCTTTCTAAAGTAAGTTAATTACTCAATATTCCTCAGGTTAGGGAAGCAAAAACTAGCCAAAAGAACTGGCCTAAGTTAGATCAGTACCCATCTTTTGACGGAGATTCAAAATCTGATTGGCAGCAATTCATACAAAGAATTGATAACTTAAAATTTTCATACAAATTACCTGATGAAGAAATTACTTCAAAGTTAATATCTTTATTTACAGATGTGGCCTTATTATGGTTTGAATCTGTATTGAGTGAGGGAATTAATTACTCCTGGAATGAATGGAAGGCACTAATTGAAAGGCAATTTGGTGGCCCAAAATTTAAAATCACTCAACAAAGATTGTATGAGAAGGCCAGATATAATCCAAATGCTGGAGATAAAGCTATGGTATTTTTAATGAATTTAATAAAAATTATGAAAGCCATGGATCCAAAAATGGATTATGAAGAGTGGAAAGAAAAGATAATATACAAGTTACCTATATCAGTTAGAGACATTATTGTAGCTAGAACTGAAACCATCAGAGATACCTCTGGGTTCATTAATATATGTAATGAAATATTATTAAAACACAAATATGAAACCAAGTATATTAATTACAGACAAAGTGTTGATGTGGTAAAACCTACTACAAGTAAATTACCAGTGGAGAAGAAAAAACCTTCAGCTCCCCTTGTCCCTAAAAGACAAGAGAATAACACTTGTTATAAATGTAATGAACCTTGGGTTAAGGGTCACACGTGTAAGAAAATAATAAATGTTATTGAAACCTCCCAGAATTCTGAATCAAGTAATCATGAAGATAAAAATATGGAATCCAGTGAGGATTGTAAAAGTAACATATCGTACAGTGATGATTAGAATGAGATATTTGTATTAGAACAGGATATAATGTTCCTGAATGATGCTATACCTCATACAGATACATCTTTAACTTCCATTGAAGAAGCTGAAATAATTAAAGATGTATCTCATGATACTTACAAAATAGCACCTATCAGAGCACCTGTTATTATATGTGGAAGAAAAATGAATGCCATTCTTGACACTGGGGCTGCAGGTAGTGTAGTTTCTATTAATACATTAATGAAACTTGACAGTAAGTATAATGAAAAACTAGAACCTGTTCAGACAAAGAACTGGAGAGGTTTTGGTTCAATATTAAATCCAATTGGCAAATACAAAACTGCTGTATTCTTTAAATATAATAATGGATATGTAAGAGCAGTTTGTGAATTTGTAGTAATGGATAATAATGATTGTAGTGATTGGTTTATTATTGGCAATGATTTATTGACAAAATTTTGAATTAAACTAGATCCTGAAAACAGTTGTTTCACCATAGGAGTGAATGGTAAGAGAAAATTCAAGATATGTTCTGAGAATTCAGTGTATGCCATTTCTCTTAGAGAAGAGCAACTGCAAGGTGGAAGAACCACCAATGAAGTGGTTGAATTGGAGAATGAAATCCAAAAGGCCTCTTTCAGTCCTCAACTCTCAAAAATTGAAGAAGAAAATATTTTGAGATTGATTAAATCATATCCTATGGCATTTGCTCATGGTTCAAATGAACTAGGATTGGTCAAAGACCATGAGATGAAAATCTCTCTAAGCTGTGATTTGGATAATATTCCTGGCAGCCTAAAAAAGAAACCTTACCCAGCATCTCCTGCAAAAAGGAAAGATATTGAAGACAATATAAAAATCTTGTTGGAAATGGGTATTGTTGAAAAAGTGGACACAACACCTAAGTATTGTGTAATTTCACCAGTAATGATCTCTTATGAAAAATATAAGGCAAGATTATGCGGTGATTATAGAGCTCTAAATACATACACAGTAGATGATATTTACCCTCTACCAAGGATAGCTTCTATCCATGCTACTTTACAAGGAGCAAAATATATTTCCTGTCTGGATGGAAACAAAGGTTACCACCAGATTCCTGTGGAAATAAATTCTCAAAATTACTTATTAATAACCACACATATGGGTATATATAAGTATGTGAGAATGCCATTTGGCCAAAAGAATGCGCCTTCAGTCTTCCAAAAATTGATGGATAGTGTTTTTCATCAGGAAATGGTTGAAGGATGGCTATTGGTCTATATTGATGACATCATAGTGTTTTCAAAAACATATGATGAACATTTAAATCACCTGAAAAGAGTCTTTCAAAGAATGGATGAAATTAATATGACAATTGCATTAAAGAAATGTTAATTTGGATTCCAATCTTTGAAAGTACTTGGACATGTTGTATCTGGATTACAAATTTGTGTTGACCAGAATAAGGTGGCAGCAATAAAAAACATTGGTATACCTAAGAATGTAAAAGAAATTCAAAGTCTTTTAGGTATGTGTGTATATTATAGACAATATATAAAAAATTGCCAATCTATTGCAGCTGCTTTGACAACACTAATCAGGAAAAATGAGGCTTTCATTTGGAATAATGAAAGACAACATGCCTTTAATAAATTAAAGGAATGTTTAATGACAGCTCCAATTTTGGGACTGCCTGATTTCACCTTACCTTTTATCTTGTACACTGATGCAAGCTTCATAGGTTTAGGTGCTGCTTTACAGCAAAAACAGATAATAAATGGAAAATTATCTGAAGTAGTTATTTGTTATATATCCAGAACCTTAAGAAAAACTGAATTAAGGTATGGTGCCACACAGTTAGAATGTTTAGCCATGGTGTGGGCTTTGGAGAAGCTTCATTACTATCTGGAAGACCAGAAGTTTGAACTTATAACAGATTGCAGTGCAGTAAAATCATTGCTAAACATGAAAACACCTAATAGGCACATGTTTAGATGGCAACTAGTTGTACAAGAGTACAGAGGAAGAATGACAATCACTCACAGAGCAGGAACATTGCATTCTAACGTGGATTTATTATCTAGAAGTCCTTTGCCAAATGATTCTGACAACCCAGCTTATGTAACTGAAAATGAGGTTATACATATATTTGGGATTTATATAGTGGATTTAGAAGAAGAATTTATGCAAACTATATTAGAAAATTATTCATCTGATAAAGATTTGTCTAAACTATCTACCATTCTTAATGATCCAACAAATGCCTCTATGAGTGCATTAATTAAAACCTTGCCTCCAAAGTATAAAAATGCATTGGAAAAAGGTAAATTATCAATTGAAGATGGATATATATATTACAGAAAAAAGTTAAGTAATGTTATAGTAATACCACCTTCTATGAAAGAGTTAATGTTGAGTACTTTTCATGATGACATCTTAGCTGGTCATTTTGACTTTAACAAAACATTAACCAGAGTTAAAAATACAGCCTGGTGGATAAAAATGAAAGAAGATGTACAAAAATACATTGAAACATGTGACTCTTGTCATAAATCTAAAAGATTAACTGGTAAGAGAGCTGGGTTGTTACAACAAATAGAGCAGCCAAAAGCTCCATGGGAAATTATAAACATGGATTTTGTAACTGGCTTTCCATTAGCAGGAAAAGAAAGTTTCAATTCTTGCTGGGTAATTGTGGATAGATTAACAAAAATGTGTAAGTTTATCCCTACCCATAAAGAGGTATCTGCAAAAGACTTGGAATTATTATGGTGGACTCAGATGATGAATACTTCTGGGTTCCCCAAAGCCATAATCTCTGACAGAGATCCTAAATTTACTTCAGAGTTCTGGACATCTTTGATGGAAGTATCAGGTTGTCAATTGAAATTGTCTACAGCACACCATCTACAAACTGATGGGCTGGCTGATAGAATGATACAAACTCTAGAAGACATGATCAGAAGATATTGTGCCTTTGGATTAGAATACAAAGACAATGAGAAATTCACACATTACTGGGTAACATTAATTCCTGGCCTTGAATTTTCTTATAACAGCACAACTCATTCTATAACAGAGAAGAAACCATTTGAACTCTGGCTGGGATACGTACCATATACCCCAGTAAATCATTTAAATAAATTACCAAGGTTAGATATACACCCTGGTACTAAATCCTTTATTCATATGCAACAAATGTGTAGAAAGCATGCAGAAGAATGCATACAAAAAGCATTTTAATATGAAAAGAAAAGGTGGGACAAATCTCATAAAGAATTTGAATTCAAAAAGGGAGATGAAGTCCTCATATCAACACTACATTTTAACTTACAAGGTAATGTTAAATTAAAGGATCCCTTTGTAGGACCTTTTGTAGTAAATAAAATGGTTGGTAATAATGCAGTGGAAGTCATATTATATGCTCCATATGATAGGAAACATCCAGTTTCCCCTATCTCATTATTGAAACCTTACCATGCAAATGATCCTGACTTATTTCCAAAAAGAAGGGGAAGGCCTAAAAAGCAACCTGAAGAAATTGTGGAAAAAGCAGAGATTGAAAAAATACTCAAGAAAAGAATCCTTACTAAAGAAAAAGGAACTGAGTATTTACTAAGATTTAAAGGGAAATCAAATGAATTTGATAAATGGATACCTGAAAAAGAAATTTCTAATTTATCCACCCTTCTTAAAAACTTTAAACAGAAATAAATTTCTGTTCAACCAGCTGAGGGGTTAAAAAACCAGTACTCATAATATTTTATTATGTTTTATTTCTTTAAAGTTTAATCTTTAATGCTACAGAATTATTCTGAATACCTAAAAATTACAAATAAATAAATAAAATGTATAACTTTTCATTTTTTTTATTGTTTTTTTTGGGGTGGGAGAGTGTCAGCCTGTATATCCCCAGGACTAAGTAAAAAGTGCTTATAAGTTAAGTTAAACACATGAACTATACATGGGAACAATAAATGAGAGTACACAAACAGTATACATAAGTAAAATTATGATAATACACAAAAAATGCCATTATAACTGTCACGCGCAGCGTGACACTCGAGGCGAAATCAACTCATTAAATCAATAATATTGAGTCCTAAATCTATACTCAAAGCGCAGAAAGCAATTCTCCATAGCAACTGCGATTTTCCTTTGTGTACTTACTATTTAACTGCGCTAGCCTAAACTCTAAATCAAAATTAGTCAATCTCCCAATAGGGTACATTAGTCCTTTTCAATAAGCGACGCACAGCGCTAGGTTCAACAAAATAGTACAGTAGTAGTTTTTCATTAAAGTTTTGTTAATTAATTAAAAAGGGGTAAATTGAGCATGGACGGATATTTAGCAAAGAAGGTCTAAGTGTATGTTAGTAATGGTCAATGGAATGGGAATGGTGCGATGGAAGGGAGGTCAATGCGAGGAGGAACAAAGGATATAAAAGGGGTTGGGTATTTGGTTCGATATTCCTTAGAATTAAATTATAGAATTGTATTTACATTAATAGTGGTAAATCTTTAAAGTTAAAATCATTGTTATTGTATCTTTCTTTTACTTTCTCAATATTCCTTTCTAAATCCTAAATCTTTGATTATTGAGTTTCCAACCCTTCGTGAGATTTTAAGAATTACTATTACCTTTGAAACTAGTCTATAATTCTTCTTGAACAAACCTCGAACCTGTAGCTATTACTTCGAGTGACCTTCGAATCATTTCCTCGAATCATTCCTCTGTGCTTCGAAGAAGTTTTTAAATCCCTCATCTCACTTTCAGGAACATCCTCGACCTTGTGCGTAGGTCGTCCGGTGACAGTATAATTTAATTCTCCGTAGTTCTCATTCTTTGCACTACTACGTCCTTTTTAGGTGTTTCTAAAATTTTAAATGGCACCTGTTCAACGCACTCCTCCTACGGGCGCTACTACTAGAGCTCGCACTAGAGGCAGGCCAACAGCCACAAAGTCTGTTTCTCGCACTCACTCTTTGGAACCACTCGACCTTAGGGAACGGCAACATTCATTTCAATCTGTAGAAGACATCCCACAAGATTTTGAGGATTCTAGTGACGAAGAAGAAGGAGAGGATACAATGCACGAGGCACCATCCGCCCCTACCAATCACCCTGCTGGCCAATCCTCAGAACCTGGACCATCTAACTCTCTGGAAGATTTCATGAGACTTTTCATGAAAACCCTCTCAAATCCAACGTCTTCAGAGGGATCTAAGTTCAAAACTCCTTCTATGAAATCTCCTGACAAATTCGACGGAGATCACCCCGACAGATTGCGACCCTTCTTGCAAACCTGCAAGCTACTGTTCCATAATGACCCTCGAACCTTTAACAGCGACCAATCAAAAGTTGTTTACGCTTCTTCATTCCTAGCCGGGAAAGCAGCAAGATGGTTCGAACCTTATCTACTCATGCTTTCTTCGACAGAAACCCACTTACTTATCAATAATTGGGGAAAGTTCGAAGACCAAGTTTTTACGTTGTTTGGGGACCCTAATGAAACGGACAACGCCGAAATTGAACTTGATTTTCTTTGCATGAGTGATAATGGTAAAGCCTCTGAATATGTCTCGAACTTCAGAGCACTTCAAACTCGAGTAGGTTGGAATGATGCTGCCCTTAAGTATCATTTCAAGAAAGGGCTTCCTTTGAGGATTCTAGATCAATTAAATCTTCACGGTCAGAAGATGACTACTTTAACGGATTTAATGGATCAAACCCTCGAACTTGACGGCGTTTATCAAGGACGACTTCAACATCGTCGATATGCCAACAAATCTCAAGGCCTAAATTTTAAATCGGGACCTTCTTCACACCCAGGACCAAATCAATCCTCCTCGACTCAATCCAAACCCAATAAGGGAAAAGATAAACCTCAACCCCAGGCGATATCAGCAAAGTACTGGATCCTAAAGGGGAACTTAAAGAAGCTGAGAGGAAAAGACGAGCAGATAATGGGTTATGTATGTATTGTGGGGGTAAGCACAAGTTGGAAGACTGTGTAAAGTTGAAGGAAAGAGAAGGTACTAGTTTGAAGTCAAAAAACTAGTAGATAGTTTACTTGTGTGCAAAGCAAACTATCTTATCTCTCCCAGTGCACAGAACCTCCATGTCTTAAGGACTGGAGTTGCCTTAAACCGCTTGAGATTCATTCTTTTTAAGGAGGATATCCCCTTCAGTTGTCTTATAGACTCTGGAGCTTCAATTTCTTTTGTTAGTTTATCTTTTGCTGAGAAGCTTCAACTAACATTTACAGATATCGATTGAACTCCAATCTATTTGGTCGAATCAGAGGAACCCAAATATTGGGTAAGTAAGAAAGTTTTATGGGTTTTCAACTTTCCGAAATTTCCCCCCTTTGAGTGGGAATTATCAGTCTTGGACGCCCCAAGGATGGACAATACCATTCTTGGCCATGACTTTTTAACGCATTGGAATCCCGAAATTGATTGGTCTAGGGGATTGATCACCCCACGCTCTAAGTATATTTCTGATTCTTCAATGCAGGTCAATAGGGAGTTAAACAAACCGCCTGACAATGTCCTGCTAGAGGACAAGTCTCTGCCAGATGAATTGCAAGCATCTGATCCTTCTCTAAATGAGCAATTGGCTAACCCTTCTAGCTCGATGACTTCACTCGAAGAGGATTTAAATTGCCTCGAAGTAATCGAATTCTGCTCTCTCAATACAGGTATCCCCTCGACAGATTCTCTCAAAGATGAAGAGGACGACCAAATCAACGTTGAAGCCATTAAATCAACTCTACCTGAAATCTACCATGATTTCCTCGATGTTTTCTCAATCCGTAAGGCCGATAAGTTACCACCTCATCGACCCTACGATCATCAAATAGAGTTAATAGGCCCAGTACCTCCAGCAGGTCCTGTCTATTCTTTATCGAAGGACGAATCTCAAGTTCTTCGAGACTACATTGCAGAGAATGTAGCCAAAGGTTTCATCAGAGCCAGTAAATCTCCAACCGGCTCCCCTGTCCTCTTTGTAAAAAAGAAGGACGGTAGTCTTAGGTTGTGTGTTGACTATAGAAAGCTCAACACAGTCAAAAGAAGAATGCATATCCTGTTCCTCCTATGTCATTACTTCTTACCCTTTTCAATGGTGCTAATTTCTTTTCTAAAATTGATCTTAGAGGCGCTTACAATCTTATTCGCATTGTGGAAGGTCATGAACCACTGACTGCAATGCGCACTAGATTTGGTAGTTTTGAATATTTAGTTATGCCTTTTGGATTATGTAACGCACCTTCAACTTTTCAAACTTTTGTTAATGATATCTTTCAAGATGTTGTTGAACAATTTGTAGTCGTCTATTTAGATGATATTTTAATATTCTCGAAAACACTGGATGAACATATTCATCATGTTTGACAGGTCCTAAATCGTCTTCGAGATCATGGTCTCTACGCCAAGCATAATAAATGCGAATTCCACCTCAAATCAATTGATTTTTTGGGTTTTACGTTGTCCACTGACGGTTTAGTCATGGATGACAAAAAAGTCCAGAAAATCCTGGAATGGCCTGAGCCCAAAAACATTAAATCACTCCAAGGATTTTTGTGTTTTGCAAACTTCTATAGAAGATTTATTAAAGATTACTCTAAAACTATTTCCAATCTTACTTCTCTTCTTAGAAAAGATATTCCTTTCGTTTTTACTTCTACAGCACTAAAAATGGCGTTCACCACAGCCCCGATTCTTCGACATTTTGATCCTTCTGCCTCAAAAATAGTTGAGACAGATGCGAGCGATTATGCTATTGCAGGGGTCATCTCCCAATTAAATCCTGAAAGAAATTTGTTTCATCCTGTTGCTTTTGAGTCACGCAAACTCATAGCCGCAGAATTAAATTATGAAATTCATGACAAAGAGCTTTTAGCTATTATCCATTGTCTTAAAAAATGGCGTTCATTTCTTCTCAGTTTAGATAGTCCTTTTCAAATTTTAACAGATCATAATGCTTTGAAATACTTCATGTCTTCTAAAGTGTTAACCAGGCGTCAAGCCAGGTGGGCTGAATTTTTTTCTGAATTTTCTTTCTCTATTTCCTATTGCCCAGGAAAAAACTGCATTGTCCCAGATATCTTGTCATGTCGGGACGACGTTTACCCACAGCGGGGGGACACATTTGCTGACAAGAACCCAGCAAATGTGCAATCAATCTTCAACGAATCAATGTTAACGACTCATCAACTTAATTCGATGACAATTCAATCTTTTTGAGATCCACTATCCAACATTCTCCAAGCTCAGTCGAAGGACGATTATTGTTTAGGATTAAAAGACAAAATACTCTCGAAGCAAGGGGCCAAAAGATTTAGTATTGAATCAGGTCTATTAGTCTTCGAAGGTAGAGTAGTCATACCCGACAACAATGAGATAAAATTATGGATTTTCAACAGTCGACATGATTCTCCATTAGCTGGTCATTTTGGGGTTGATAAAACCTACCAGTTAATAGCGAGGGATTTCTTCTGGCCAGGTATGACCAGGGAAATCAAGGCCTATATAAAAGCTTGTTACGAATGTAATAGGAATAAGGCTCCCCGTCACCGGAAGCATGGGTTGCTTCAACCACTTCCTATTCCCTCTAAACCTTGGGAATCTTTATCGATGGATTTTATTTCTCAACTTCCTATTTCTAATGATTTTGATGCTATATTAGTAATAGTAGATAGATTTTCAAAAATGTCCATTTTTATTAAAACCACTACTACTGCTACAGCAGAAGATTTGTCAAAATTGTTTCTAGAATATGTATTTTCTAAAAACGGCTTACCGAATGATATTATTTTGGATAGAGGCTCATTGTTTGTATCCACATTCTGGACCCAACTGTGTCAACAACTCAATATCATGAGGAATCTCTCCACGGCCTATCACCCTGAAACCGATGGTCAAACAGAAAGAGTTAACCAAATCATTGAACAATATCTTCAAATGTATGTCAGTTACCAACAAGATGATTGGACCACATGGTTACCATTGGCCGAATTTGCTTATAATAACTGGACTCATTCTTCGACACAACAATCTCCCTTCGAAACCATTTATGGACAACATCCTCGATTCAACTCAATCCATGTAGGAACTAATCATCCTGCGGAACATTATCTTCGAACTATATCACGACTCCAAGAAGAACTTAAAACAAATTTGGAATCAGCAATTCGAAGATACAAGGAACAGGCCGACAAACATCGACAATCTGCTCCTTCTTTTAAACCAGGCGACAAAGTATGGCTCGACGCACAAAACATTTGAACAACAAGACCATCAAAGAAACTGGCTGAAAAGCGCTTGGGACCATTCGAAATCGACTCTGAAGTCTCTAAAACTGCATTTCGACTCAAGTTACCTCCTAAATGGCAGGCGATTCACCCTGTATTCCATGTATCTCTCCTGGAACTGGCTCGAGAAATTTACCCGGGCAAGAACCAACCCCCTCCGGAACCGGTCGAAGTAGAAGATCATCTAGAGTGGGAAGTAAGTTGTATCCTTGATTCAAGAATACGCAAGGGGAAACTTCAATACCTCGTGGAATGGGAAGGCTTCCTCAATGACTCAGAAAAAACATCCTGGGAACCAGCCATCAATGTTTCTAACGCTCCTGAACTCCTAAAATCTTTTCATTTGAAATATCCTTTAAAACCAAAACCTTAAAATTTCTTTATTTAAAATTTTCTTTTCTTTTTCTTTCTTTCTTTAAAATCTAAAACACCTCTTAAATTTCTTAGCCTTGTTTTCTTTTTTCTCTCTTCTTTTTTTCTTTCTTCTCCTTCTATAAAATTCCCTCCAAAACCAACTAAAAATAAAATTAAAATTAAAATTAAAATAAAATAAAATAAAATAAAATAAAATAAAAATAAATAGAATAAAAATAAATAATAAAATAAAATAAAATAAAATAAATAGAATAAACATAAATAATAAAATAAAATAAAAAAAACTCTTAAATCTCTCTAAATATTTTCTTTCTTTTCTTTTTCAATTCTTTAAATACATTCTTTTCTTAAATTCTCTTCAAAAAATTTCTCTTCCACAAATTTATTTTCTCTTTTAAAAACTTTCTTTCCTTCGAATCATCAAATCTTGTACAACACGACCATTTCCTCGAACTTAACTTCAACCTCTAAATCTCCCTATAATAATTCTTTGAAACAAATAATTCTTCTTTTCAAATTCTCTAAAATTCTAAATTCTGTTTTTTTCTTTTCTTTCTTCTTCCTCTCTTTTCAACTAAAATTTCTTAAAAAAAAATATATATATATATATATATTTTTCTTTCATTAAATCCTCAATTTAACAAACTCATCTCAATCACAAAACCGTTTCTTTTTTGTTATCTTTCTTTTCTTACATAAAAAATTTCCTTTTTTTAAAAAACAAAAAAAAAAAAAAAAAAACATAAAAAACTTCCTTCAATTAAACAACCTTTTTTCTTTCTTTAAATTTCTTCTTTCAAATTCTAAAATTTTTTATTTTAAACTTCTTTTTTTTCTTTTTCTCTCTCTCTCAAATCTTATAAAATTAATAACATTCACCTACAATAAAAAAATAAAATAAAATAAAATAAAATAAAACTAAAATACAAATTTTTTCTACTTCTTTACATCTCCTTTTCATTTCAAATCTTTTCTTTTAATTTCTCTCAAACCAATCTTTTCATTTTCTCCAAAACTACCCTTATCTCCTTCCTGCATTTCTCAAATACCTCCTCCTCTCCCATCTCCAAGAGCTCCTCTGCCACGTTGAAGGAAGCCGTGTCGATAATTGTGTCGACCTCCCCACATAATTCTTCCACGAACCTTACTCGTTGACCTTGAAGAGGTTTCTTCGACCACACCTGGTCCAGGGTGTCTTCAGGTTCTTCAATTACTTCCGTGGCCGGAGGGTTTGCCTCAGTTGGTATAACCGACGCAGGCTCCGCAATCGGCTCTTCAAGGTTATTCGATGTCTAGAACAAAAAACTCATCAGTACTTCATCCCTAAAATAAACAAATAAAACTTACCTCGAAGATGGGGTCAGGCTCTAGAAATAACCTTGGCACCACTTCGACCTCTACCTCTCTCTCTTCCTCATTGTCCTCGATGACCACCCTTTGTTTCTTGGGTGCCCGCCCTGGAACAGGGACTTCATCTTCATCCTCCTCCACCAACTTGTCGACCTCTTCCTCAACACCTCGCTTCGAACTCGTGGCCTGGGTTACCCAGGTTGAGATCTCGTTGTTTAATTCCTTATCATTTTCCCCCACCGATTGTTTGTCTTCGATTGAGACATCCCAAATGTCTTCGACCACCTCTTTGGTTTTAGGAATTACCCAAAACTTAGTCTTGGTAAACCGCTTTTCGATTTCCGCATTCTTCGTCAATGCATCGCACGCCACTCGCCGCCAACGGCAAAACTCGCATTTCTGGCAAGGGCCTCGGGTCGCCGTACTTTCGACACAGAAATACTCCATGCTTTCACAAGCCGTGCAAGTCTGCAAAAACTGTCGTGTGATCATTCCCCCATCCGCTTTAGGGTGTGGAGGCGTAGGTGTGGGAGTGGTAAAGTTCATTATAAAAATAAGTAATTAAGAAGTGAGGGAAAATTTATTAGAAAAAAGGAAACTAGTGTGGGAAGATGGCTCAAGCTCAACGGAGTTCGCAATTTTTATACCCAGGCATCTGTCACGCGCCGCGTGACACTCGAGGCAAAATCAACTCATTAAATCAATAATATCGAGTCCTAAATCTATACTCGAAGCACAGAAAGCAATTCTCCATAGCAACTGCGATTTTCCTTTGTGTACTTACTATTTAACTGCACTAGCCTAAACTCTAAATCAAAATTAGTCAATCTCCCAATAGGGTACATTAGTCCTTTTCAATAAGCGACGCACAGCGCTAGGTTCAACAAAATAGTACAGTAGTAGTTTTTCATTAAAGTTTTGTTAATTAATTAAAAAGGGGTAAATTGAGCATGGACGGATATTTAGCAAAGAAGGTCTAAGTGTATGTTAGTAATGGTCAATGGAATGGGAATGGTGCAATGGAAGGGAGGTCAATGCGAGGAGGAACAAAGGATATAAAAGGGGTTGGGTATTTGGTTCGATATTCCTTAGAATTAAATTATAGAATTGTATTTACATTAATAGTGGTAAATCTTTAAAGTTAAAATCATTGTTATTGTATCTTTCTTTTACTTTCTCAATATTCCTTTCTAAATCCTAAATCTTTGATTATTGAGTTTCCAACCCTTCGTGAGATTTTAAGAATTACTATTACCTTTGAAACTAGTCTATAATTCTTCTCGAGCAAACCTCGAACCTGTAGCTATTACTTCGAGTGACCTTCAAATCATTTCCTCGAATAATTCCTCTGTGCTTCGAAGAAGTTTTTAAATCCCTCATCTCACTTTCAGGAACATCCTCGACCTTGTGCGTAGGTCGTCTGGTGACAATAACACCTTATATACACGCATATATCCACCTTTTATAGGTCTTATGTACTTAATATTAAGTTGGAATATGTTAGGGTAATCTTAAGAACCTTAATTATAAGGCTACATAATTTTTAAGTACACTTAAAGCTGTTATATTCATTGTTTTACGCAAAAAACAAGAAATGCGCTTTATTTCACTTAAAAGTTGACTATATGCGCTATCAAATTGAGAATATCAAAAATGCGCTTTGACAGATCAATTGAGCTCATTTAGGACTATTGATTTGGCTATTTAAAAGCATAAAAATAACACTTTTCAAATTTGGTGTTTTTTATGCCAGAAATGGCTTCTGTGTACTGGCCACATATCGCCTGCTTTTTTCCTGTGTGAATAGCTTCAATTTTAGCAAAGTTAGCTTTTTCACACTATAATTACCCCACATTCTACGCCCACTGTGGGAAAACACACTAAAATAGGCAACAGGCGCTTATTTAGTGTCCTAGCTTAATTAATAGTGCATTGACCTTGTTTATATGCACTAATTTCATTAATAACCTCATTCTTGGCATCTCATTTCATCACCACGCTTAATATTCGCCTAATTTTAGTCAAGGATTTACCCGTGCAAGCGCCTGCCAAGGACTGCATGTAGTTACCCCACATCTCACGCTCTGTTTTAAGTTTTTTGGTGGTTTCTCAGTCAATTTTGGTTATTTTTGGATGGGAATTTCACGTAGTATAATGTCAGGATTAGCCCCTCCATTTCTACAGTAAATACCCCTTATTCTTATGCTATTATTAACCTTAAAAAGTCTCCTTTAGTCTTTTATATTATTGTTTTATACGCATATACTCTCTTTTTGTCTTTTTCTTTAATTTTGATGGATTTCCCTTATTATTACAGGATTTTGGCGGTTGTTAATTGTCTAATTATGTCATGGATCACTAGGGATGTTGATGGGCAGGTCTATTAGTGGATTTGAGGCGTCTTTAACTGTGTATTGGATGGTATATCAAGGGATTTATTGGGGAACTCAGTGTGTATAAAAGGAGGAGGTTTTTGGGTCTTGTTTCTACATTCTTTATCATTACAATTTACACCATATAACCAAATAAATTACAATACACTTCAATTAAGTACTTTTATAAGACTTTTGAGTAGTATCTGAATTACAATAATCTATTTTTCTACCAACTAAAAAGATTGTAAGCCACATATAATAATAGTGAGAATTATATTACTGAGACCTTTATTCTGAATTATATTTTATTATTTGTTGGATTTAGACTACAGTATTCATATAGGAGCATTTAAATCTTCTAGAAAAAGACTTTTCAAGCTATTTCACGTCCTTGTACTTGATCTTAGCCTGACAGATCTCATGTGTTAGGGATTGTTAAAAATGAAATAAAAATTACTTTATCCTTTAACTTGAGTGATATTCCTCCTAGTCTAAAGAAAAAACCTTATCCTGCTTCTCCAAGAGAAAGGATGTTGAGGATAATATTTCTACCTTATTTAAAATGAATATTATTGAGAAAGTGGATGTTACCCCAAAATATTGTGTCATCTCCCCAGTCTTAATCTCTTATGAAAAAGATAAAGTAAGATTATGTGGGGATTATAGAGAATTGAAAACTTTTATAGTAGATGATATTCATCCTTTACCCAGGATTAATTCAATACATGCTAACTTACAAGGTGCAAAGTTTATTAGTTGTCTAGATGGTAATAAAGGTTATCATCAGATCCCTTTTGAAAAGTATTCCCAAAATTTCTTGCTTATTGCTACTCATATGGGAATTTATATTTTAGAATGCCATTTGGCCCTAAGAATGCCCCTTCAGTTTCTCAAAAAGTAATGCATAGTACATTTAATCAAGAAATAATTGAAGGATGGTTAATGGTATATATTTATGACATTATAATTTTTTCTAAGACTTTTGATGAGCACATTAATCACTTGAACAGTTTTTTTCAAAAAATGGATGACATTAACATGAGTTTATCCTTAAAAAAGTGTAAATTTGGTTTTCAATCCTTAAAAGTCTTGGGTCATGTTGTGTCAGGTTTACAAATATGTGTAGATCAAAACAAAGTCTCTGCAATTTCAAATGTGAAATCACAAACTTCTGTGAAAGAAATCCATAGTTTTTTGGGAATTTGTGGTTCATAGCCATACCTCTTACAAAATTGACCAGAAAATCTGTAGCTTTTATCTGGAATGAAGAAACACAAAAAGCCTTTAATACATTGAAAAAATGTTTAATGACTTCCACAATCCTGGCCCTCTCAGATTTCAATAAACCTTTTGTCCTTTACACAGATGCAAGTTTTGTTAGACTAGGAGCTGCACTCCACCAGAAACAGGTTATTAATGATAAATATTCAGAAGTTTTCATTTTTTATATTTCAAGAACCTTAAGAAAAATTTATTGAAATATTGTGAAACTAAATTAGAGTGTTTAGCAGTTGTATGGGCCCTAGAAAAACTTTATTATTATCTGGATGATCAGAAATTTGAGTTGGTTACTGACTGTAGTGCATTCAAATCACTCTTAAACTTAAAGACAGAAAAAAAACATATGTTCAGGTGGAAACTAGCTGTTCAAGAGTATAGGGGTAGAATGACAATCATTCACACAGCTGGTAATGTTCATTCAAGTGTGTATATGCTGTCAAGATTGCCTTTAACAAATAATGATTCCAATCTTGCCTATGTACTAGAAGATGCAGCAGTTCATATACATGGTATATATATTGTTGATATGGAGGAAGAATTATTGCAATCAATTTTGGATTCCTATGAGAATGATTTTAATCTAAAAAAATTAGTTACAATCCTGAATGATCCTAAGAATGCTTCAATCCAAGCATTGATAAAAACTCTCCCTCCAAAGTATCAAAATGCTTTGAACAAAGGAAAATTTTCTATTGAGGATGGTTATATTTATTACTGGAGAAAACTTACTAATGTCCTTGTAATTCTTCCTTCAATGAAGGAAACCATCTTAAAACTCTTTCATGATGACATTTTAGCTGGTCATTTTGATTTAGAGAAAGTCAATGTCAGGATAAAAAACACTGCATGGTGGGCTAATATGTCTGAGGACACAAAGTTATATGTTGAATCCTGTGATTCTTGCCAAAAATCTAAAAGATTAATAGTTAAAAGAGCTGGATTATTGCAACATATTGAAGCACCTGATGCTCCTTGGAAAATAATTCATATGGATTTTGTCAATGGTCTTCCTGTGGAAGGGAAAGACAGTTATAACTCTTGTTGGGTAATAGTGGATAGATTCACCAAAATGTGTAAATTTATTCCCACCTATAAATATGTATCCACCAAAGATTTAGCTTTCTTATGGTGGTCATATATGTTTAATATTGTTGGATTTCCCAAAGCTATCATCTCTGACAGAGACCCTAAATCACATATGAATTTTGGATTTCTTTGATGGATATATGTGGCTGTGAGTTGAAATTATCTACTGCTCACCATCCCTAAACTGATGGTTTAGCTGAAAGAATGATTCAAACTCTGGAAGATATGATTAGAAGGTATTTTGCCTTTGGATTAGAATATAAAGACAACGACAGATTCACTCATGACTGGGTTACTCTACTACCAGGCCTTAAATTAGCTTATAATAGCACTGTTTACTCTGTCACTAAGAAAAAGCCTTTTGAGCTTTGGTTAGGTTATGTCCCAAATACTCCTGCTCACATTCTCAATAATAAGTTTTCAAAGTTGGAACTACATCCTGGTGTAAAATATTTTTTGAAAATTCAGAAAATACATAGAAAACATGCTCAAAGATGTATTGATAAGGCACTTGAATATGAGTAGAAAATATGGGATAAATCTCATAAAGATTAAACATTTGAGAAGGGTGATGAAGTACTGATATCTACAGTCCACATCAATTTACAGGGCAATAACAACTTAAAGGATCCATTTGTAGGTCCATTTTTTGTTAAAAGAATGGTTGGTTATAATGCAATAAAAGTAGAAATGTATTTTCAATATGATATGGAACATCCTGTTTAGCCCATTTCCCTGATAAAGCCTTATACTTCCAACAGAGACTTATTTCCTAAAAAGAGAGGGAGAGCTAAGAAATATCCTCAAGAAGTCACAGAAACTGCAGAAATTGATAAGATTCTCAATGATAGAATTATCACTGCTGAAAAGGGTACTGAATATTTATTAATATATAAAAATAAAACATCTGAGCATGATGCATGGATACCTGGAAAAAAAAAATTCTAACTTTTCTACTCTATTATAAAATTATAAAAAGAACAATTCTTAGCATTTTTTTATTGTTTTTTTTAGAGTGAGGAAGTGTCAGCCAGGCTCTACCAGGAGTCCAGTAAATGTTAAAATATTTTATGGTACTTCAAAATGGAAATTCAATTATTTATATTATGTATGTAAATTAAGATTATATTGAACAATAAAATTACATAAATAACTCATAATAATAAATTAAAATTAGAGTTATATGAATTTTATTACTATATAAATTGCATATACAATTAAATAAATAAATAAATAATACATTATATTCTATAAAGTATGAGTGATTTTTAATGTATTTAATAGGGGGTATCAATGTTCAGGAATCCACAATTAAATTAATTGCGGATAAAAATCCTTATACCCTAATTATTTTCCGCAATTATTTTTTCTAATAATTGGGTTATTAGACATTTTACGTGTCAATGTTCACCTTTTATCCAAAAATTCTCTACTCAATTTTTCATAACCACATATCGGAAAACTTTTTTTCATAACCACATCTTGGCCTTCTTTCATTCATAACATCTGCAATTATATGTCATGTGACTTGCATACAAATCAATCATGGATGTGATGAGTTTGGGATCAGGAATTAGGAATGGAAATTGGGGTATAAGAGGTGGGATAATTCATTATTGTGGATTCCTTATCTACTAGCCCCGGGGCTAGTGGATAAGAATCTTCTGCAATTAATAATGTCTGATCCCTGGAAAAAAAATTCCTGATCCCTAATTGCAGATCCCTGAACATTAATACCCCCTAATAATTATAAACTATTAATTAATTAATATTATATTATATTATAATTATAAGTTATAGATTTAAACTATAAATTAATAAGTTAATTAATTATATATAATTATTAAATAATTTTATGCATATATTATAATCTATAAATATTGGGCACTTTTTTGACCCTTGATTGTGTCAGAAAAATTATTAATTAAGTTAAAACACTTACTTAATAGAAAATATTAAAATTTTTATTTTAAATTAGTAATAAAATTATGTTAATTATTTTTTTGACTCTAAATAGTTATTACATTAATTAAATAGTTTAAAACAATTATTTCTTCATGTTTTATACTAAATTAATTGCTTACATAACAATTTTGTGTAAAAAAATAGTATAGTTTTTGTCACTTAAAAATGACTATTTTCCTTAATCATTGAAGAAACTTGTTTTACATCAAAACTTGTTACATTCTATTTGTTTCAAACTTATTTGATTTCCCACCTATATTTTTTACAGTGTCTGGGTTTTAATTGGTGGGAAATGGGCTCTTACTCATGTTTTTAATTACTTTTATCAGCTTCAATAATATTTTCTTGTTACATTTATTTTATTTAGTTTTATCTTAATTTTTACATTGTATATACATGTTTATGGAACTTCAGAGGTCCTTTTGCCTTTATAAGGGCATTGGGTAATTCCCTGAAGCCCCATCATTTACATTACTAATCTTACATTACACTTTATTATTTTAATAAATAAAAAACTTATACTATGCAAATAAATTATATTGCAGTAACAACCCTTTAATTAATTACAAGTATTATATAGTTAGTAAGTTACCTTAAGAGATTTTTTAATATTAGCTGATTGTTGTGTTTGAGCAGAGAGAAAAAAAAGAAAGTACTTAAAAATGTCATAATAAATCCAATATCCATTACAAGTCTCTTAAAAACTCCTATTTGTTGTCCTTCTATTCATTCCCCCTTTTAATTCTTCTTTGTCTTTTTATTTTTCCTCCTTTTTATACCTCTTCTAGACAGCCGGCCAAAAGCACCAGTTTGAGTATTGATGAACCAGTGATAAATTAAAAATTACTGAATTGAATATCCCACTTGATTAAGATTTCCACCTAATATCCTTAAGATCCAAACTTTTAATCAAATTCCAGTTTATAGTCTTGGTGGACCAAAGTGAAAGTAATTTGCCAGTTTAAGGTCATAGGGGTCAAATGATTGACATTTTGCTATTTGTTTTTAATTTAAAGTCAAAGTGGACCAAATCCTATAGTTCATTTCCCATTTTAGGTCACAGTGAACCAAAGATTGTTTGTGTTAATTGTATATTTTTAAAATTTTCTTCTTTGATATACAGTTTTAAGTCTTTATGGACTAACAGATCCAAAAAACGTAAATCCAAAGTCTTGAAATCTTCTTGAAAATTAGCCGGTTTAAAGTCTTGGAGGACTAACAGATCCTAAAGCATAAATCCAAAATCTTGAAGAATTTTTGAAAATAAGCCATTTTAAAGTCTTGGAGGACTAATCAGCATATCTTGAGATAGAATCCAACAGATATAACAATCCATTGGACCCTGTTCCCTTAAAAAGTAATAAAATATATAAAGAAAATTAAAAATTAATAAATTTATTATTCTTATTATTCATTTAATATTATTATTATTATTTTATTTTTCTTATTTTTTTCTTATTCCTTTTTTTATATTTATTTATTTATTATTTATTTATTAAATTTGTAAATTTAAAATTTAAAAATTTATATAATAAATGTCCTAAAATTTGAAAATTAAAATTAAATATATAAAAGATGCTCCTGAGCCATTTGATGAGCCATATGCCTTACATCATACCCACATCCAAGTGCACCTTGATGTGAGACACACAAGAAAAAAAATTAAAAATAAAAATAAATGGTTTTTGAAAAATTTGAAAACATAATAGCAAAAAAATAGACATGATCACTGGGTGGGCTCCCTCCAATTTTTAAAAATGATTGATGACCACTGGTGATAATTATCTCTGAAACAATTATTTTTAATAAATTCAAAATGAAAATGAAATAAAATTCTAACATAAAAAATTTAAAAATAAAATTTCATATATCAAAAATAAAACATAAAAAAATCCTTGAATCCGGCTTTGAATGAGTGTAATTGTTTGATGTTGTTTTGTTCCAGCTTATAGTCTTAGTGGACTTCCTATAAAACAAAGAACAAAGCCAGGATTCAACTAGAAACAGGTAAACTATGGTAACAAACACAGAGGGAAAAAATGGTGAACCAGATGTCTGGTTCAGTTTTTGGCTTCAGTGAGTGACTCTTTTTGAGACCAGGGCATGAATTCAGTAGTTAATTCTCCCTAGATCCCTTTTTTTGTTTGTCTGTTTTTATCATCTTCCTTTCATTCCACTTCTAAACCGCAAATGTTCATCCTCCTTTATCACATTTCTCATAAGCATATTCTTGTTATATTGGTTACCCATTTCCTATGTATTTTCTTTGGTACCCTCTTCTAGTAGTTTAATTTTCTTTTTTTTTTTTAGTAAATGTGTGTTTTTAGTTTTATTTTCACTTCCTACATTTCCCCTCCACACATTGTTTTTGTAAGTAATGATACATGCTTGCAAATTAACTCTCATTTCTCTCTTGCACATTTTTCTTGCCCCTGTTATGCCTTTTCCCTCCTCCACTCCTTACCACACATGTATCTCCCTTCTCATATATTTTTGCTCTCCTCCTCTTCCTCAGTCCCTCACTACCCTTCTTTCCCTTCTCTCTTCCTCCCCTTTAATTTCTCTTGCTTCCATCCCCCTCTTCTCCAAATCCCCTTGCTTCCATCCCCTTCCTCTCATTTCAGTACCCCTCCCCTCCCCTCCCCACCCTCTTATTTCCTTCCTCCTCTCTTCCCCATCCTCTTGCTTTCATCCCTCTCCCCTCCAAATCCCCTTCCTCCTCTCTTCCCCATCCTCTTGCTTTCATCCCTCTCTCTTCCCCATCCTCATGCTTCCATCTTTCTCCTCTCTCCTTCTTCTCCTCCCTCCCCAATCCTCTCGCTTTTATCACCCTCCCCTCCCAATGATTTTTCTTCTTTTCTCTCCCCATCTCTCCCCATCCTCTTTCTTCACTTAACTCCCCTCCCTTTTCCTTCCCATATCCTTTTCTTCCTACCCCCTAAACTTATTTTTCAGCTCACAAAACTTAAAAATGAAAAAAAGAAAGTAAGTAAGTGATAACCAAAAAAAAAATAACTTCTTGAATTATAGCTAAATAAAAAAGTTAAAAATACCCAAAATTAGTATCAATAACTAATCAAAATACTTATACCTGAGAACCAAGAAACTAACAATAACAAAATTGAACCAAAAATATAATACTTTAAGTAATTTCAAACTAAAAAAATATTAAATAATATAAACTAATGTTAATAAAATTATGTTTAAGACTCTAAATGACTCAGAGATTACTTGCTATATTAGCTAACTCATCAATACACCAACAAGATGGTCAGTTAACCTATAGCCAAATAAAATAAATAAACTTCAATAAAATCAAACTAATTAATTTATTGTTAAAAAATAATGGAAAATCACAATTCTAGTAGTAATAATCACTTCTAAGTTAAAAAAAATTAATTATCCAGTAGCTATGTATACAGCCAAAATATCCCTAAGAGACAAATAGGTAGCCTATTCTATGGAGTATCATGGTCTAAAAATTAAAAAACCTAAAAATAAGTAACTGGATTCCAAATTATCAACTAGTGAAGTCCAATAAATATTTTAATATTTTCTTTGTATTTTATTTTTTTGCTTCTCTTTTTTTCATTTTCATTTATTTATTTATTTTTGGAATGAGAATTCCCTTTCCTTATACTCTTTATTTTAATTTCTTATGACTTTTTTATGAGATTTATAAAATTTATTAGTCCACTGAAATTATTATCTCATAAAAAAGTCAGAGGTCTCATTGTTTGGATACTAATTTTGTTTACATATTTCTGAAAGTGGCATGGGCTGTTAACCTGAGACTTTTTGTTGCCTTTCTCATAGAAAAGCAAAAAATGAACCAGCATAACACCAAAAAATCACAAAATAAAACTCAAATACATTCAAAATTATTTAAAATAAAAATATATTATTATTTACTATGTAATATAGGGGGTGGAATTTCTACCAAGTCCACAACCTGAGCTCCGACAGAACTCAGATGGTACTCAAACTGAACTCATACTGAAATCTGCTTTAACTCCACCTAAAACTGTTCTGCTGAGTGGTGTTCATCCCTTTTTGTATGATTCCTTTTTCAATAGCTCAATGTATGTTCAATCTGTAATGAATTCAGGTTCAAGGTTTCAGACTTGCTAGCAATTTCTCCCCTTATATTGTGTGGTGATTTATTGTTTTAAAATAAAAATTAAGTTAATGATAAGATATAGCATCTAATCATTTTAAAATTTAAAATAATTGAATACATTTTATTTTATTATATTAGGGTAATATAGCTATAGAAGAGTTCCTCACTGAATAAACCTAGATATCTGTATGATTAATAATTTGAGATTAAATTTACTAAATTTTAAATTTTAAGTTTATTTATTTTTCAATGGTTTTCTATTGTGTTTAAAGAAATAATCCAGAATTCTAATCCATTTAAAATTTAACAAAGATGATAAATAGGAATCCTACATAAATAAAATCATTAACTAATGTGAGTGCACTCTAAAAGTGAAAAAATGGGAGGAAAAAGCTTTTTGGCTATTCAGCTATCCTGTACAGAAAACATAATTTTAGTTATTCATAGATTTTCTTCTAATTTCCTCATATTAGGGGGTATCAAAGTTATAAATCTTCCATTTCAAAATACCTCTTTTTTACACCAAAACAACTATGAATATTTTGTTTAAATATCCCATATTGTGCCCCAAAAACACCTTTCTAATGAGAATTAATGTCAAGTTTGTGGCATTACGTTTTGTGTTGTGAAATGCCTTTTAAATAATTAGAAATTTTAAACTTTGATACCCCCTATTATCTGTAACTGAAAATTGTTAAAATTCAAATAATCAAAATTTATGAGAGCTTAAATATCTACTCTCAATAATAATACATATAAAATGGATAAATTAAGTTTAAAAAAATCTTTCATTTTCATTGATGAATTTTAAAATTTATTACAACACTTCTTAGAATAAGTTTTCTATTTCTACTTAAATTAAAATATTAAGCCTTTTGGTATCAAACAAAAAATTCATAATTGGTTTTAAATCTTAAAAAATTCAATTTGAGACATTCTGTACAAACTAAAATATTTTTGTGGCAATGGATGTTAATTAATTTATCTAGTAGGAATTATATTTTCCCCAAAAATTGAATGAGCTATTCATAACAGGAAAAAAAATTGTCACCTTCTAGCAGGTGCCTCCCTCCGATTGAGCTACCATTATTCAGTCAAGGAGGGGAACTTGCTAGTAGATTTTTGCTTTTTTTCTGGTGTCAGGGTGTCAAGTAGTGCTTAAGGATCGGTGAAATAAACAGGTAATTATAGCTAGTTGTTTTATAATTCACTCACAATAGTAGCAGTCAACAAAAGTATTTAATTACAAAGTAATAAGAATTTATAAAAATTTAGAAGTTATAGTAGCTATAAAATTATCAAATGTAAATATTGAAGTAGAATATAACCTAAGATTTCAAATAATACAGTAGATTCTATATACAGAGATTTTAATCATTGAAAAATGAAAGATCCTATTCTGTATATGCAAATTAAATGTGTAATAACTTTCTCATTACCAGGTACAACTCCACATGTCAATTTAAATTATAATCTTATTCACAGTTTAGAAATTAATGATTGAAATGAATTTCTTGTGCATTATTTGTTTCAATTGAGACATAATATATTTGAGGAGGAAGACCATCATAAGATAAAGTAACATAATTAAAATAAATCTTATAATTTATGTCCATTTAATAATATAGTAAGCTTAAAAAGAGGGTACAATCAGCTGAATAATTCAATTTAATTAATTATTTTTTGTTACTTTAATATAATAACATATAGTTACTGCATTTAGAATTTAAATTTAATTAGCTTTCTCTGCTCAATTTTCAAGAAAAAAATAAATATACATATCTTTCAATAAATACATTGAATTATTTAATTTAAAATAAGATAAATTAAGTCAAATAGGGGATATTTAAATTAAAAAATCCAGAATAATGGAGAAATGTTGAAATGCGCAAATTACATAAAAATATTGTTTTGGTGACTCATATGGATACTTGATATTTATTCTCAAAATATAGCATAAATGAAATTCAAATAAAAGTGAGTATGAAATCATCACAAAAAATAAGGTGGGAGCTTTTTACCAAGTCTGAAATAAAATTGAAATAGTCTGATTAAGTTCAGTTACAGACTTTCTGAAAGGCCCTTCTAATATTTTGTGGTGAATGTGGTATAATAATACTTAGAAATTCTATTAATATTCTATTAAATTATACACTAAGTTCCTACTAATAAATGACTGTGATTTTAATTAGAATTGAATAATAAAAACCTAAGAAATGACTGAATTGTGAATTGAAATTGATTAGACAGTTATTGTGTTATGCACAAGCACTGAAGAAGAAGTTACTGACTGGTTACTGAGAGGGTAATGACTGGCTACTTAGAAGTGACTGACTGGTTACTGAGAAGTGACTGACTAGTTACTTAGAAGTAACTGAATGGTTACTGAGAGGTGACTGACTGGTTACTGAGAAGTGACTGACTGGTTACTGAGAAATGACCGACTGGTTACTGAGAGGTGACTGACTGGTTACTGAGAAGTGACTGACTGGTTACTGAGAAATGACTGACTGGTTAATGAGAAGTGACTGACTGGTTATTGAGAAGTGGCTGACTGGTTACTGAGAGGTTACTGAATTTTTACTGAGAGGTGACTGAATGATTACTGAGAAGTGACTGACTTATTTCTGAGAAGTGACTGACTGGTTACTAAGAAGTGACTACTTGTTAATTGAGAAGTGACTTACTGGTTACTAAGAAGTTACTACTTGGTTACTGAGAAGTGAATACTTGGTCACTGAGAAGTGTCTACTTTGCTACTGAGATGTGACTGACTGGTTACTCAGAAGTAACTGACTGATTACTGAGAAGTGACTGACTTCTTACTGAGAAGTTACTGAATGGCTACTGAGAAGTGACTGACTTGTTACTGATAGGTTACTGACTGGTTATTGAGAAGCAACTGACTGGATAATGAGAGGTGATGGACTGGTTTCTGAGAAATAACTGACTTTTTCTGAGAATTGAATGAATAGTTACTGAGAAGTAAGTAAATTTTTACTGGGAAGTAACTGACTTTTTACTGAAAAACAACTGAATATTTACTGATAAGTATTTTACTAGCTACTAAGAAGTGAAATTCTAATTACTGATTTTGGAAAGAGTAGTGACTAAGAAGTTACTGATGTCAAATAAAGAGAATAATATAGAAGCATGCACCTATAATTAGTATAAGTTTTATAAGGAGAGAACATGATTCTTCTTAGAGGTAGTATATCAGAAGAGCAAGAAGATGACACTTAATAAATTTGGGTGAATTCACACTGCAATAAACATCCTTATGTTTTCACTCTGTTCCATTCAAAACTGTGAAGATGACACCAAACAAACCATGTAGTTTTTAATACCCCCAAACTTGCAAAAATCCTTTCCAGCTTGACTCACCTACTGCTCATCTAAAATTTCTCTTTATTTCCTTTCTTAGTTTTATTTAACTTATTTTTGGATTGTGGCTTCACTTACACATATAGCAGCTTTAAATAAATATTAGTTGTCAGTGCGTCTTTTTTCTTAGTAAAAATAATATTTCTGAACCAATTGTGATGTAATTAGATATAGAAAGTGCCTTTTTTTGTTTTTTAAGACATGGTGGAAGCAATGAATCAAGGTCACATGTTTCAAAAAAATAACTCTGAAGAGGAATATAACTGTAGTTCTAAGGAATTGGTGCTAATTTCAGCAGTTAGTTGATCACCCAAGTCCTTACACAATGAGAAATGGTCACATTAAAGAGAAATTACACACCCCTATATTAGTTTCTATCTCTTACAAGACTTAACACAAAATATAGATTTATTTTCCCTAGGCTAATAAGATTAATTTAATTTTTCATTTCACAACTTTAAAAGATTAATAAAATCAGTAGATTGAAGTTTAAATGTTTCCCTAAACCACCTTATGAAACCTTTAAAGCCTTTATGTTTTGGCCAAAAAAATAATATTCTTCAAGTTGAATCTCAAAAGGATCATAAAAAACTACTTTTAAAAACTTGTAAAATAATTGAGAATTTGATTGGTCAGAGTCATAAGATCAATGGACCATCAATAAGTGGAAGTGGAATAAAAAGATTGCATTCATAAACACATTTGCAAATTAAATGAAATTCAACATTTTGTGGTGTATTTTCTCTGATTTTTTCAGTTTAGAATGGAACAAAGTGAAAACATTAGGTTTAATTTTTCACTGGGGACACCACCTGAATGCTCATAGTGTGATTCACTGAATTGGAAAACTTGTTAAATAAATTGACCTATTTTCTATTTTATTTTTCACTGGAAGTATTTTGACAGTAAGTTTATCAGCCCCAGTCCTAGTCACAATTTGAACCCCAGAAGAATGTCCTCTGTTCTTATCAACTGAGTGGTCATCAAAAAGTGACTAATTTTTGACTCAGGGTGAGCAAGATGTTACTGAGAACTTTCTAAGCACTTACTGATGCTAAAAAATCACATAAATATTTTGTCACCAACTAAGCTTCAAATGAGGCTTGGTTTTTCTTCAGACCTATTTCATTAAAGCTTCACCCTTTATCTTCATTTTCATCATCACTGACTCAACTTGTGTTCAATTTTTTGTGAGTAGGGTTCAGTTTTGTGGAGTTTCTGAAAATTATGCTGAAAATATTGTGTGAAGTATCACTATGACACATTATATTTTGCCATATGAAACATCAATAACACAAAAGTTGTCTAATTTTTTTACCATTATTATGCCCAACGACAAAACAATTTTTTGAAGTGTTTTGTACTCATCATATTAAATAGTGCAAAATATTATACTAATTGAAACCCAGCCCTTGGGTAAACAGTGTATCATTTCTCAAAATATGACTATAGAAAATTTTCATGGAAAGTTAATTTCATGCATTCTTGCCTGATATAAATCTTGAAATAATAATTTGTGAATGTTATTTTTATTCTTCCATTAAAAAATATAAGATTCAACCTTTTAATATTCCTTGCCAGTACTTGAACTAATCAACATAAATTTATTTTTACAAATTTAGAAGAAAAATACATTTCTTTACATGCAAATTTAGATCAAAAAGAATAATTAATTTAAGTATACTATATTATTTTAATTCCACTACATTTTTATCAATTTTTGGCAAACTTCACAATAATTAATGATTTCATTTGTGTAGATTTACATTAAAAAAGTTTTTTTTAAATTTAAAACAATCAATTATTATATATTTTAATTTTAAATAATTTTGAATGTATTTGAGTTACATTTTGTGATTTTTTGGTGTTATTCTAGTTCATTTTTTGCTTTTCTGTGAGAAAGGCAACAAAAAGTCTCAGGTTAAAAGCCCATGCCACTTTCAGAAGCATGTAAACAAAATTAGTATCAGCCAGGCTGTCCCAGGAGCCCAGTAAATAAACATACAATTAATCGGAATTAAATAAAGACATAATAATTGCAGAGTATGCATTTAACATTAATATTATATTACATAATAAATTTATATTAATATTTTATTTATATAAATAAAGTAAATATTATTTTAATTTTATTATAAGATAATTTAAAAGCATTTAATTATATTCCATAACAAAGGGTGCATTGTTTATTTAATAATTATAAATTAATTAATTAAAAACTTATAAGATAATTATATTCAAGTGTTTATCTTATATTGTAATTACTTTAATTAATTAAATTTAATTATTAAAATATACTTTTTCATATACTATTATCCATAATTATTGCCGCTGTTTTTTGGACCCTTAATTGTGTCAATAAAAAATTAAATAAATTATAATACTTATTTTATAAAATAGTATTAAAATTCTCAACTTAATTTAGTAATAAATTAATTACTTGTTTCATTTAAATTAATTATTTAATTACATAGTTGGAACAATTAATTAATTTCTTTATACTAAATTAAAATTGATTACATATTTTGTTGTGTCAAAATATTTTTACTTGTTTCACTTAAAAACCCTTAAAGCATACTGTACCATCTGTTTTGAATTATTTTTTCTCATAGTTCCTATGTCTCAGGCTTGTTCAGTTACTCACTATTTTTACTTACTGATTTGGGAATTAGTTGTGGGAAAATTTGGTTCTTATTTGGGGTTTTAATTATTTGTTTCATATTTTTCTCTAAATTGTTATGTTTCACTTATTCTTTTATTCTCATGTTTCATCTTATTATGACTCTTATATTTACAAATGTAGTGGCGCTTCAGAGGACCCATTTCCTATAAAAAGGCCTTGGATAATCCCCTGTAGCATCATCACTTACTACTCAAACATATTTTTTAATTACACTATAAAATTCATTTTATTTACACCTATTTAAACTGCGCTTCTGCCTATTTAAGTAATAAAATAAAATATTAAAGGTTGTGATTAGAATACTTTAGTATTAATAGTTGATAATTGAACAGAGAGAATAAAACAGTACTTACTTTATTAACCACATTGATCCCCTTCCATTTTTGTTAAAAGTCTTTAAATTTTTATTAGTAAAATTATATATTTCTTATCTTTTATTTCATTTCCTTTTTATTTCCCCTTTTACCTTTTTCCAATTACTTTTTCCATCTTCTTCTAGATGACTGGCCAACAATTAGTATCTAAAAAATTAGCCCTCTAAATTTTTTATGATATAATAATTTTAATTGACTAATAAATTTTATAAATCTCATAAATAAGACATAAGAAATTAAAATAAAGAGTATAAAGAAAGGGAATTCTAATTCCAAAAATAAATAAATAAATGAAAATGTAAAAAAGAGAAGCAAAAAACTAAAATACAGGGAAAAAACTAAAATATTGATTGGATTTCACTAGTTGATAATTTGGAATCCAGTTACTTATTTTTAATTTTTTTAATTTTTTGACAATGATACTTCCTAGATCAGCCTGCCTATTTGTTTATTAGGGATATTTTGGCTGTATACATAGCTACTGGATAATTATTTGTTTTTAACTTGGAAGTCATTAATACTACTAGAATTGTGATTTTCAATTTTTTTTTAACAATAAATTAATCAGTTTGATTTTATTGAAGTTAATTTATTTTATTTGGCTATAGTTTAACTGACCATCTCATTGGTGTACTGATGAGTTAGCTAATAGAGCAAGTAATCTCTGAGTCATTTGGAGTCTTAAACATAATTTTCTTAACATTAGTTTATATTATTTAATATTTTTTAGTTTGAATTTACATTAATTATTATATTTTTGGTTAAATTTTGTTATTATTAGTTTCTTGTTTCTCAGGTATAGGTATTTTGATTAGTTATTGATATTAATTTTGGGTATTTTTAACTTTTTTTTAGCTTTAATTAAACAAGTTAGTTTTTTTTGGTTATCACTTACTTAATTTCTTTTTTCATTTTTGTGGTTTGTGAGCTGAAAAATAAGTTTAGGGGGTAGGAAGAAAATGATATGGGAAGGAGAAGGGATGGGGGGTAAGTGAAGAAAGAGGATGGGGAGAGATGAGGAGAGAAAAGAAGCAAAATTATTGGGAGGGCAGGCTGATAAAAGTGAGAGGATTGGGGAGGGAGGAGGAGGAGAGAGGAGAGAGATGGAAGCAAGATGATGGGGAGGGGAGAGGGATGAAAGTAAGAGGATGGGGAAGAGAGGAGGAAGGAAATGAGTGGGAGAGGAGGGGAGGGGGACTGAAATGAGAGAAAGGGGATGGAAGCAAGGAGATTTGGAGGGGAGGGGGATGAAAGAAAGAGGATGAGGAGGAGATGAGGAAGGAAATGAGAGGGTGGGGAGGGGAGGGGGACTGAAATGAGAGGAAGGGGATGGAAGCAAGGGGATTTGGAGGGGAGGGGGATGGAAGCGAGAGGATTTGGAGGGGAGGAATAGGGGAGGGAAAAAGGCAGAAGGGGAAAAGGAGGGGAGTGAGGGGCTGAGGAAGAGGAGGAGAGAAAACAGATATGAGAAGGGAGTTACATGTGTGGTAAGGAGTGGAGGAGGGAAAAGGCCTGAGAGGGGCAAGAAAAATGTGCAAGAGAGAAATGAGAGTTAATTTGTGAGCATGTATCATTACTTACAAAAATGAGATGTGTGGGGGGGGAATGTAGCAAGTGAAAGTAGAGCCAAAAAAATATATTTATAAGAAAAAAAAAGGAAAATTAAACTACCAGAAGAGGGTATCAAATAAAATACATAGGAAACAAGTAACAAGTACAGCAAGAAAATTCTTACAAACAATGAGGTGGAGGCAGAGAAATTTATGGGGTTTAGAAGTAGAAAACAAGAGAGATGATAACAACAGATAAACAAAAAAAAGGGAACATGGAAAAAGTCATGACTAGGGTCATGTACTGGGCTCAACCCAGGTCATTCCATGGTATTTCCCTGAAATGCACCTTGGTATGGAATTTGGTTACAAAACTGAACCAGATGTCAAATTCACCATTTTTTTCCACTGTGGAACATTGTGGGGGTAATTGTGTATAGAGAAGCCAACCCATCAATTACCCACAAACTTTCCAATATTAAATTTAGAAGGTTCCCCTGTGAACCCTTCTACCAAAAATAGTTACATTCCAACACAATTCTTTACCATAAACATTTAAAATTCAAATTTAATGATCAATAGTTTCAATAATAGTTTTAGTTTATACTCTCTTGTAGAGTAAATCTTCTTTTAGAAAAAATAGAGTAGTTTATCATCATTTTGGAGGAAATCTTCTAAATGATAGTGGGTAGTTTATCCTCATTTGGGAGTTAATCTTTGTAATGATAGTAGATAGTTTATCCTCATTTTGGAGTTAGACTTTTGAACACCCAGTGCCCCTAGGATAGAACTGCTTAACTTGATCAGCAGCTACCCTCTTCTTCAAAACAACTCCATCCAGCTCTTCAAACACATAAGAACCACCAGATACTTGTTCTCTAACTCTGTATGGTCCATTCCCCCTATCTGCAAACATTCTACCCCACTGACTTTCCAAACTCCTATTATACACTTAGACCATATCTCTAGTTTTCAAAGGATTCTGTAACCTATGGGCCAACCCTTTATCCCAATATCTGACTGACCAATTCCTAATATTCATCATTTTCAAATTTTCCTTTTCTAGAGTTTCTTCTTTCTTTTCTAACTGAACCATTCTTGCACATAATAACTCTTCAGTAGTTTTGACCATGTCCCAATCTACTCCAAAATATTATTCAGCCTCTAAATCAACTGGTAAAACTGCTTTCTGTCCAAAAACTAGTTTGTAAGGTGAATATCTGAATATCCAGTTGTTGTTTTGGCATTAATTCTTTCAGTGAATAAAACTGATGGTAAATAGTGCCTCCATTTTCCAGCACTTGATTCACACATTTTAACTAAAGCATCTCTAATAACTTGATGCCCTATTTCTACAATTCCTTCATCTTTGAGATAATATAGGGTTGCCACCCTAACCTTTGATCCAACTTTTGATATAGCCTCTCTAAATTCTGTTCCAAATTCAGGTCCTACATCAACAGTTACCAACTTCATCACTCCATACCTATATATCCAGTTTTTCATCCAAAAATCTGCCACATTCCTGGAATTCAAATTAATAAGAGGCCCTGCCTCTACCCAACCAGATAAATCATCTCTGGCTAAAATCAAATATTTATATCTCCCCTCCTTAATATGAACAGCATCCAAACTAACCCTACCAAAAACAGTATTTTAACCAGTTGCATGTCCAGGTTCTTTTAGCCTTAAATAACTTCTCATCTGAAATTCTTCACATGAATGAACCCATTTTTTATCAGTCAGCTTCATACCATGCCACCAAAATCTATCAGCAATTTGTCTATAAGTTTCACCAATTCCTCTATGCCCAAGATCTTGATACACTGACTTCATAACCGATTCTTGCCCTTTCTTTTAAGTAATAACTACTTGAGGATTTGGATACCTCCTCCTCACTAATCTTCTTCAGGAGAGATAAAATGCCCATGACTTCCTTTTAATAGCCACCCATTCATCATCATCACTATTATCCAGCCTTTCTAGCATTAATAAATATTTAAGCATTTTGTAATAAAATCCAATCTGTCCCCAGAAATCATCTTGAAAATCAATTAACATTATTTCCACAGGCACTTCCCTATCTTCTAAATCACCTGCACATAAATGAGCCAATAACTTTAAACCTTGACTTTGCCTTTTATCATAAGATATTTTTGAAATTTACTTCTTTGAGCCTTCAAACCTTTTATCAACCAAATTTTCTTCTTTCCCTTATTTATCCTTTTTAACATCAACACCTTCATCTTCATCCAACCTCCTTTTAACCAAATTTTTAACAACCAACCTCTCTTTAACAAAATTTTCTAAAACTCCAACGTATACACCATTCACCAAACTTTTGTTAACATTGCTATGGCAAACTTCACGCGTATCCACACAGCATCTCACAACGACAAAAATACTGAATCCAATTGTATTACTAATTACTACAAAGAAAAGAATAGCCAGGACAATAAAATCAGAAGAAAAAGAATATTTGAGAAAGTAGAACAAGTAATAGATAAAAAGGTAAAACGTATTAGGTGGTATGGAAGAATTAAAAGTAAACATTATACATTACGGAAAGCCATTAGGAACTATCAAGAGAAAAGAAAAGAAAAGGCGGAAAGAAATTATCTACATTTTAAGGATAACATACATTTCAGATGGGCATTCAGAGGGGAAAGACTACTTAAGAGAAAATCATTAAATATTGGGAAGAGAGAAAGCAAAAGACTAAGAGGGGAGAGAGGTGTGATCACAGATCCAATAGTCACACTATCTTATTGTGTAATGAAATTTAATAAGGGAGAAGCACAACATCATGCACATAGACATTCGAGTGTAAAATTATATAAGAAGGAAGGAGTAGCTGTATATAGTTAAATAGATATTTTTGACACATATAAATATAAGTTTAAAACTATTTTATATATTATTATTATTACTATTGTTTATAGTCTGAAATATAATTAGTTTATCATAAAACTTAATACATTATCAGTACCAATTATCATTTTCTTTAAATACTATATAAATCAGTTTTTACAACATGTCGGAGTCAAATAATAACAACCACAATAACCCTCGTTGTCTCCTAAACCAAAACAACTATTTAATCTGATCAACAATTATGGAAGCTGAGTTGGACAACATCAATTGCTTAGATTTTGTCCTTGGAAAACCCTCTGACAAAATGGAAGAAAGAAAGAGGAAGGCTTACAACTTAATTATCCAAAGTTTAAACGATGGCCATGTATCCATGATAGCGAGCAAACAGTTTGGTGAGAAGAAGGGGATGGAAAGGCTGCTTGCGACTTGCTTAAAAGTAAGTAAACTGGAGGTGATGCCCAAGGAAGGCAAATGGCATTCAAAAAACTGTTGGGAATAAATTTTTCAAATGTCAACCAGTTTGTTAAAGAGGTAAGGACCGTAAACAGTAAGATAAGGCTTACTGGGTTGAAGATCGACAATGAAGTCTTGTTATTTCAAGCACTTCACAAGTTACCAAAGGAATATGAATCACTCATCAGGATCTTAATCAAAGGGGAAGAGGTTCTTAAGCGCCTAGAAAAGGATATTCAGCAGTTATCCAACAAGAAAGGGGAAAACATAGCCATGAATGTAGGAACCGGCAATAAGAGAAGCATCAGGTGTTACAATTGTGGTAATATCAGGCACTCTTCCAAAGAGTGCAAGAAGCCGTGGACCAAATACAAGTTTGCCCCGCCAAAGAGTGCCACCATTGCAGAATCAACAAGTGAAGCCAAAGAAGGACCTAGTGTTGCTTTCCTAGGAAAGAGGGTAGTCAATCTGGACATGAATGGAAACATGTTCCCCACCAAGAAAACAGAAATAGACTGGGAGAAAAAGATCTTTGGGGACAGCAATGAAGAATACCTGTATGGGGAAAGTAAAGTCAAAGAAGATAGCAATATTGAGACATTAGTTAGTAACCAGGAAATCCCCAAATTCATATTTATGGGAGAAATGGAAGCTAACTTGTGTCTTAGTTCTAGTGAAGAAATATTGCTGGATTCAAGAGCTTCCAAACATATGTTCAACAATAAAGAAAACTTCGCTGTTTTTAAAGAGTACAGGGGTAGTGTAAATATTGGGGAAGTCGGGAGAACTGTAGAAATAAAGGGTAAAGGGGAGGTTGAGTTGTATAGTCCTGAGAAGAGAAAGATCATTTTTAGTAATGCATACTATATTCCCAATTCGCCTTTTAATTTAATATCACAAGCCCTTTTGTGGTGTAAAGGAGCTCAAGTTATCAAAACCAAGAAAGATGAGTTTGAAGTAGTATTCGATAATAAGAAAGTAATGGGTGGAAGTGTGAAAAATAACTTGCCGTTCTTAAAACTGGAGAAGAAAGTAATTAATGCTTCAATAACCATCAAAGAACACAAAAGACTAGGGAACAATGGAGATGGTGTCAAGTGTGATACGTGAAAGCAAGGGAAAATGACAAGGAAAAATTTTAAGAAGACAAGAGAGAGAAGTAACATACCAGGAGAAGAAATATCAATGGATATAATGGGTCCAATAACTCCATAATCACTTGGAAAATCAAGATTTGCCTTGACAGTAGTCAATACCACATCAAGGTATGTATGGATAAGGTGTCTAAAACACAAGGGACAAGCAGAAGAGGAAGTCAAAGGAATAGTGAACCTACTAAAAAGACAAAGTGACATAGTAGTTAAGAGAGTCATTAGCAATGGGGGAGGAGAGTTAGTCAGTAACAGTTTGATACAATGGTTTTGAGAACAAGGAATAATGCACCTAATTACTATGCCTAATACACCACAAAATAATGGGACTGCTGAGAGGATGAATAGAACCGTGATTGAAAGGCAAGAACAATGATAATAGAACATTTGTTACCAAAGAACTTGTGGGCTGAAGCCATGACCATGGCAGCCCACTTATACAATAAAATGAGCAAAAACGAGCCATTCACAAAGCTGTGGGGCGATAAAACCTAGGATCGATCGACAAAGAGAGTTTGGTAGCAAAGTATACTATAGCGTTAATAATTATCAACATATGGGAAAGCTGGACCCAAGGTGCAAAGAGGGGATAATTGTAGGAATGGATGAAGGAAATAGAAGCATATATAGAGTATGGGATAAAGAAAGTGGAGTAATAATTAGAACCAGAGACATAAGTTCAAACAAAATAAAGAAAGATTTCAATCATCACTTACCAGAAGAGCCAGTTACACCTTTCAAAGAAAACGAGGAAGAAAGATTTGAAGAGAAAGTTGAAGAACAAGAAAAAACACAAAAGGTAAGAAGATCAGAGAGGAAAAAGAAAGCACCAGATTGGTATGGCAACTTCCAATCACACATTGCAAACCAAATCCAGGGTGAGGAAATTACAAAAATAGAAGAAGAAGAAATAAATTTGGATGCGCTATTAATGGAGACATTTGTTAGGGAAAATATCATCATGCCCAATATTTATGAAGAGGCTAAGAAATCAGGAGAATGGACAAAGTGGAAAGAGGAAATTTTTGATGAGTTTGACTCCATAATAGAGAATGGGGTGTTTGAGATAGTTCCAAAGGATAATAAAGAAAAGAATAAGACTAAAATTACAACCAGATGGGTACTGAACAAAAAGTTCAATGCAGAAGGACAACTACTGAGATATAAAGCAAGATGTGTAGCAAGAGGCTTCAAACAGAAAGAAGGAATCGATTTTGAAGAAACGTTTTCTCCAATAGGAAGACTAAGAACTATGAGATTTATACTAAATTATTCTTCTCAAACAAACCAGAAACTGCGACAAGCCAATTTTTTTACAGCATATCTGAACTCAAAACTTAGCTAAGAGGAGGCTGTTTATATTATTATACCAGAAGGGTTCAGTGAATGGCTAAGACAGACAAAACAAGAAATGTATAATAATAAATATAAAGACGACCTATTGGAAAACCCGGGGAAGTATATAATCAAATTGAAGAAAACTTTATATGGACTAAAGCAGGCAGCAAGGGGGTGGTATTTAACCATGAAAAAATGGTTTACAGAGAATGGATACAGAATTAGTGACACAGATCCCTGCCTCTTTGTCCATACAAAGGGAGATTTAGCATTTTCTTGGGTAGATGACATTATTCTAGTAGAGCCAAAAAGCAAAGAAATTATTGAACAGATTAAAGGAAATTTCAAAATAAAGGACCTAGGGATAGTACAACATGTACTAGGAATCAAAGTTGTCATTGAAGAAAATGGTAGCATCTTCTTATCTCAAGAACACTACATCAACAACTTAATACAAGACTACTGACTAGAGGATTCTAAAATAAGTGGAACCCCGACGCAATCTAATCAAAGACTAGAAGAATCAACTAATAAAGAGCATGAAGAAATTAAACAAGAAGGAAAAGATTATAGATCGGCTGTTGGATCTCTAAATTGTTTATCTCAATGCACTCAACACGACATATCATACAACATGGGGATCTTGTCCCAATTCTTGGAAAAACCAAAAATCAATCACTGGGCCGCATTCAAAAGAGTCTTAAGATATTTAAAGGGATCAAAGAGTTGGGGGATTAAGTATGCAAATGACAGTGAGGACTTATAAGGGTATGTGGACTCAGGATGGGCCAAGAATGAAAAAAGAAATTCCACTAGTGGCCATGTGTTCATAGCAAATAATGGTGCAATATCTTGGCGAAGCAATAAAATGGGAGCAATAAGTATATCATCTGCAGAAGCAGAATATCGTGCTTATTTGGCAGCTGGGAAAGAGGCAATATGGTGGAGAAAAATGTATAGCGAGATAAATGCAGAAATAACCAGACCTACAATTATAGAGTCAGACAACCAAAGTGCAATGAAGAAATCAAAAAATCCGGTTTTCCATTCTAGAACCAAACACATTGAGACTCAATATAACTATGTAATGGATCTAATCAAAAACAAAGAAATATTATTAGATTCATACCAAGAAATGAAATGGTAGCTGACATATTTACTAAACCGTTAGACAGAATTAAACATTTTAAATTCATGCAAAAAATGGGAATGGAAGATTATGAGATACTTAGTGGAAGGGGGAGTGTTAACATTGCTATGGAAAACTTCACGTGTATCCACACAGCATCTCACAATGACAAAAATACTGAATCCAATTGTATTACTAATTAATACAAAGAAAAGAATAGCCAGGACAATCAAATCAGAAGACAAAGAATATTTGAGAAAATAGAACAAGTAATAGATAAAAAGGTAAAACGTATTAGGTGGTATGGAAGAATTAAAAGTAAAAATTATACATTACGGAAAGCCATTAGGAACTATCAAGAGAAAAGAAAAGAAAAGGTGGAAAGAAAGTATCTACATTTTAAGGATAACATACATTTCAGATGGGCATTCAGAGGGGAAAGACTACTTAAGAGAAAAGCATTAAATATTGGGAAGAGAGAAAGCAAAAGATTAAGAGGGGAGAGAGGCGTGATCACAGATCCAATAGTCACACTATCTTATTGTGTAATGAAATGTAATAAGGGAGAAGCACAAAATCATGCACATAGACATTCAAGTGTAAAATTATATAAGAAGGAAGGAGTAGCTGTATATAGTTAATTAGATATTTTTTGACACATATAAATATAAGTTTATAATTATTTTATATATTATTATTATTATTATTATTGTTGTTTATAGTCTGAAATATAATTAGTTTATCATAAAACTTAATAATTTTTACTATCCCAAATTATTCTGAAGAATGTCAAACCAAATTACCCCCCTTTAAATATCCTATTCCTCCTTGCACTGACCTGTTAATCAACCAGCCACCCTATACCCACAGACCTATCTAATCCACCATAGTTCCCATTTACCAGCCATCTAGCCTTATAACCCTTCTGCCCTGTTCCTACTTCACAGACCTGCTAATTTACCCTCAGATGCACAATTACCCCCTTTTCAAATATTGCCTTGATCTTAGCCCTAGATTGTGCACACATTGCCTATGATTGAAAAGTATAAGTGTCTTTACCATTAGTGTACCTTTAAGGTTTGGACAGTGCAGCTGATTTGAGAACACAATAGAATGCAATTGCCCCAAGGTCACTTTTAGTGCATCACTAGTGGAGTTAGAGCTTGAATGGTGGGGTAATTGAGGTGCTTTTGCTTTGAGTGTCATGTAACCTGTGACAGTGCCCTATTTTCCCCAGCCAGAGAATCCTGGAGGTTGTACAGAGCTGGTACAGACTTCTGGACTCAATTATAACCTTAAAACCTAAATAAAAAATATTCAAAAATTACAGATGATAGGGTTACATCTGGGAAGCCTCCCATTAAAGTTTGGTAGCCTGGGAAACCCTATTTGCTGAGCTAAAAATCATTAAAGTTAAGTAAATTATTAAAAATACTTTATAAAATTATTAAAAATATAAGAAAAATAGTAAAAATTCCAAGAAAAGTTTCAAAGGTTCTTGAGACTCCTAGCTTTCATTTCCATGCACTCCTTGACACTACCAACATCATTTGTTATTCCACAAGGTGTAACAAATGCGTAACAGTTGTGTAACAGTTGCATAATAAATACATAACAATCTTTATGTCCCCTACCAAGCAATAATGATTGTTATGTATTTGTTACACAACTGTTACGCAACTGTTATGCCGTGTGGCATAACAAACAAATTTGGTAGTGTGATCTTTATATGATTAATCTTTCTTGAATCGTATAACTAACCCATTTTTGTAACTAAACCATCCATTCCTAAAATAATCCTGAGTGCTATACTAATCTTTAGACTGCCACAACAGTTCAATGCCCACAGGTACAGCCCATAACCTGTAACACAGTGTCAGCCTGTAGGTCTCCGGAAAGAACCAGTTTTGCATTACTTTACCTGTAGCACAGTGTCAGCCTGTAGAACTCCTGAAAGAACCAGAGAACAGGAGATGTCATGAATACAGACTATATACATTCATACATAGTGAAGTACTTAGTCTTACTACATAACAAAAATATCCCCAACTTGTGCTGGATATCCCTGTTGGGGATATCATACTTGGTGCATAGTGAAAAGAAAAGATAATTGCAAGCTTTTTGGGTTTAGCATAATATATAACAAAAGGATGACAGTATAGCATCTAACCATAAAGTAGTCAACCCTTTTTGCCCATTGCGTTTACGTTAAGAGTTAAGTTTCAAAACTCTAATGTCAACACTTTGTCATAATCAACTTAGCCTAAAGTGTTTTACTCTGATAAGGGCATCTACCACCGTGTCTGTAAGTTGGGTCGGTATGCATACTTTACCAATAATTGAGGGTATATTCATTCACCGTTGCATTATCACCCCTCATTAACTATTCATTTCTGTAAATTTTGGGCAAAAGTTAGTATATATACTTACAGATACTTACTTTGCATCATTAAATCACCCCCCTGTCTGCCAATTTTTTTTGATTTCGTATCCCACTTGCCAATCACTTACTTGCCTCCTTCCCGGCTCCTCATTTTTTACAATTTTCATTCCAAGCCTTTTTACTCACTATTAAAACCAAATATCACTTATATATACTACATTACACTACTTTTTTGTGGCGAAAATTACTCTTTTTTCATGTGAAAGAACTGCAACCTTTGGTGGATCAGCTGCATGTCCGTTGGTGAGCTTGGTGGTCTTGAAATATTGGAAAACAATGGACATAGCAAGTGGTGCTTGTTGATCTTTCAGAAGCAACCAGAAAGCATGACAACATAGCAGTTATACTGTGCACCAGACATCCATTGCTTTTTGTTACCCTGTCTAAGCCCAAGTTGTGTGCCCTCCATTTTAATGACATTTTCAATAATTAGACACTTTATCTTTCATTTTTTATATATTTCATTGAAAGGATATCTTCAATACAGCCATCATCTCCCACTATCCCTTACCCATTAATCCTCTTTATTTGCTCCTTTCATATTGCCTGCTTGTCTCCTCTTCCAATTAGCTCACTGACCATGTATTTAGTACTTATATAAGGTTGACCTCCCTTCATGCTCCTTGTTGAGCAAGATTGTATGAAAAAAAAAAAAAAAAAAAAATACAGCCATCACAAAAACTCTTGGTGAGATTCTGCAAAAAAGTTAAAAAAGTTAAAAAAAAAAAATAGGCAAAAAAAAGAAGACGAAAAAAAGGTAATTATCCGACTTGAATGGTGATGTGGGGACAACTAAGAAAACAGCTTACACTCTGTGACAAAATGTGACAATCAAATGTTTTTGATGTCTAGTCAATTACCAGTGCAGCTTAGGTTTTCCCTTTTTTTGGTGTTCTCGTTGGCTGCAAAAAAACTCGTCAGCTATGCTACTCCTCGTCAACTGACAAACACATGGATTTTTTTCTTCCACTTCAATCTTTTCTTCGTTAAATTATATATAACGCCAAAATTTTTATGTCATCATATGTTATTAAACAATGCCAGAAAACCATAAATTTATGTATACACTTAAAAATATGGAATTGATATTTACATGTACATTTCAAGTAATTCATCAACTACAGCCATATTGGCAACTCTTAGTGCAGCAAGCCAACAAAAGGGCGAGTTAGGCACAGCATTTTTGACTGACAGAGACTGACATATCTGTCAGTGTTTGGCGACCAGTCTACAATCAATCCACACCACCATGCTGCCACCAGGTCTCCCCTACCCAGGTTTCCCTCCTCCCATCCACCTCATCCACGAGGAAGGGGTTGATACAATCAAAAGGATAGATGAGTGGATGAGGTGGATGGGAGGAGGGAAACCTGGGTAGGGGAGACCTGGTGGCAGCATGGTGGTGTTGATCAATCGTAGACTGGTTGCCAAACACTGACAGATCTGCAATAAATGTCAGATATGTCAGTCTCTGTCAGTCAAAAATGCTATGCCTAACTTGCCCTTTTGTTGGCTTGCTGCACCAAGAGTTGCCAATATGGCTGTATGTTAAAAGCCATGAGAAGGAAAAAAATAATTGAGTTTTAATGAATAGGAGCCAAAATACGATGGTTGAATATTAACTAAATGGAGTGAATAATAAAAGATACTGCATAGGGTGGTTGAATATGGCAATTCATTATGAAATGACCCAAGTAACATGCAATTATATACTTATTTTTTACCGACACGATGGTAGATGCCCTAAGCAGGTCAGCAATAATGAAATCTTCATTTTGTGCAATCATGCACCTGTAGCTTTAATGTAGGTAAGAAGATTTTCCACCATATGGTAAGACTGAACAAGAAATCTTTAAAATTTTCTTTATCCTATCACATTTTCTAGACTGAATGAATATGGTGATAACTGGAACAAAAATGTCGGTTAAAATAAAATGACGAACAATGGTAAATGAAGATATTGAGATATGGCAGACAAAGGCGTAGTATCCGCCATCGATTTACAAATTCTACTGTATGATTATTTGAAAATTGTTTGAAAAAGAAACGATTAAAAGATTAAAAACAGCACATGACATAATTATTACGCCTTTTTGATTCACTTTTTTCATTATATTTTCTTGAGAAAAATAGGGGAATACTAGAGAAAAATTGGTTTGCCATCATTGAAAAATATTTGGAAACCCCCTTACTTTATGCTTTTCGAGGATAATAAACATCCTCTAGAAGTTCAATGACCATGCCAAAAATATCATGGATCTGAAAGTTAGTTTGTGAAGTTGCTATAGACCAAACATATAAAAATGGATCACAGTAGTGGGATATAAATGACACGCACCGGACTTGACAGTTTTTCCCTCTTTTTCACGTTGAGCACCCCATTTGCGCAAGCGTATTGATTCGCTAGTACCAAAAAGAAATACACAATACAAAGTTAAGTACATAAAAATCATCAATAACAAAATGGAAGAAAGCATTACATTTTGATGAAACCACTGGTATCGGTAGGCTCAAAACCACCCATTTCATCCATACTGCTTTCCTTGGCATCGTAAAGGCCTTCCTCTGAGGCTCTTCCCTCGATGACCACGTTTCCCTTGTACAGCCCCAATCTGACTCTTCCATTGACCCGTTCTTGACTCTTTTGTAAGGAGGATTGAACAAATTCCCTTTCAGGGCTAAACCAATATCCATTGTAAAGGATCTTGCTAAGCTCTGTAGTGACAAACGCATCCCGCAACGCACGAACCTTTCCGTCAAGGGTGAGACCTTCTAGATCCATATGTGCCTTCCGAAGGATGGTCCCTGCGGGGGTCTCATAACACCCACGACTTTTCACTCCAATAAAACGATTTTCAACTATATCTAGTCGACCAACACCATGGGTTCTGGCGAGGTTGTTCAATTCATGAAAAATATCGACCACGTCCGAGAGACGCTTCACCAACTTTCCATCCTCAGGTTTGGTACCAGGTTCATAAACAACTAATTCTGAGGTGATTCCTTTCTGAAAGCTAAGATCAATTCTTTGCCATCCTTTGGGGCTGGCTTCTTCTAAGCTTTTAGTGAGCTTCCACATGTCATCAGGAGGCGTCACATCAGGATCTTCCAAAATCCCAGCTTCATATGAAATATGATGGAGATTCTCGTCAGTCGACCAAGGTTTTGCAGAAGTTTGGACAACGGGAATTCCTTTTTCAGCAGCATATTTCAGCAGATCAGATCTTCCAGCGAAACGATTATAAAACTCTGGGTTTCTCCATGGCGTGATGACCTTGATCGATGGGCACAAAGCATAGAACGCTAACTCAAAGCGAACTTGATCATTTCCTTTACCAGTACACCCATGCGAGACAAATCTTGACCCAAATAGTAGCAGGAGACAAGACAACAAATAAACAACCAATTTCGATGGCTGGTAAGTTGACGCAATATCTTATCTATGGGATTGTGTCAATAGCAACACTTACTGGCATTGCTCAGCGGTAGCAGCCTCAATCATTCCACGGGCGATGACAGGTCTGGCAAGACTAGTTCCCAGTAGATAAACACCTTCATAGATACAATTTGCTTGTACAGATGGAGTAATTAATTCTGTGACGAATTCACGTTTAAGGTCCTGAAAACAAGAAGGGCAGGTGAGAGAAGGGCAGACGACATTGCCAAGGAGATGAGCCAATGGAACACTGGTTGAGAAGGGTAGACAAAGAAGAAGCGCGGACAGCTAGGATAAATTTAGAAGCTCCAACTTTGAGAGATTTCGCTCGAGCTGCCTCAAAGTCCTCTTCTTGGCCAACATCTGCCACTAAGTATGTGCAGCAAGAAAAGACGTCAGCAGAGGCGATTATGAAAGAGAGGAGAAAACCCAACTGAAAGCGACGACCTCATAGTCCTGCTCAATAAGCCAAGCAAGAATGCAGGAGGTGTCAAGGCCACCAGAATAAGCCAGTAAAACTTTGCCCTTGTTGGTTGCTCCCATTGCTGATAATTTTTTGGCGGGGAGCGCAGAGCAATCTAACCAACTCATCAACACGGCTCACTTGTGGGTTTCATTTTTTGCTCAGACAACGACGAGCGTACGTGAGGGTTTAAATGTGGCATCAGAATAGAGGGTCTCAAACCTTACCAAACACGCCATGAAACATGGCTGACTTGGTACTTGGGGCCTCAAACATGGGGTCAAATATATTAAAATGGTACTCTTGGTAGTTCTTGGTTAGAATCACTTAGTTCATTTCATATTTGTTCTATATGTTTATATACATGATACTGCGGCGCAGCTGAGTATTCAACACCCGCCCCTCAACAAGACGCTGACATTAGGGGGTCTCAAACATTACCAAACACACCACAAAAACACACCACAAAAAAGGTACCAAACCTGCCATCAAATAATGAAATACACCTGCCCTGGACAGGTGTATTTCAACAGTGCATTTTCCCCAAACACGTTGTAGAAAGACTCTTACAGTTGCCTTGCTGTAAGCAGAATCCAAGGGAGTTGGATAAGCAGAAGAAAACCCTGTCCCTTTAAGTAAAATATAGGTTCACAATTAACTAAGCTATTAAGTCTACTTGATAAAGAAATTCTGTTGACTATTTGATATTAACGGTGTGGTACGTGTCGCGCAGGTAGCATAATGTTAGACCAATCAGTGCGTGTAGTCCAGGAAGAACAAAGGAAGTTAGCGCAGTAGGAAGTGCTAAAATATAATATGTATTTGCATGTTTCAAAGAACAAAGGAAATGGAAGTGCAGAAAAGGATTAAGGGTCTGTGCGCTTGGATTTTGTAGTGAGATGTGCTGCACAATGGGGAATTGTGTGTTATTGATTTAGGACCGTAAAGCGCTAAACAATATGGATTTGGACTTTCCAATAATTATGTATTACACATTAAGGAAAGAGTTATAGCTTAAGGACGACTCAAGTGCGTAGTATACTGTACCACAGCTAGTCAGGTAACTTACTGAAACAGGTAATAAGGAAGGCTAACTAGTTAAGCGAATTGTCAAAACTATGAATCTAGTATTAAAGAAAGGAGAGTGGGGACTCAATCACAAAACTACCCAAGAGTCAAGGCGACTAGGATCAGCGTTAGAGTGGGTCAAAACTGAAAGTAGCGCTGAAACATAACAAAGGTATAGTCAAAAGTGCATATATGGAGTATGAGTGAAACAAGTTAATACTAGCGTTAGTAATCATAGGGTATGTTTTAGGCGCCGTAGTTGTTACAAGCGGTGTATGTAGTTACTAATAAATTAGCTATTGTCACTACGCAATATAGGGGGTGGACTTGCTAGCAAGTCCTCAACCTGAACTCAGATGGAACTCAGATGGAACTCAGACTGAACTCAGACTGAACCCATACTGAACTCTACTTGAACACCCACCTAAAACTGTTCTGCTGAGTGGTGTTCATCCCTGATTGTATGGTTCCTTTATCAATAGCTCAGTGTGTGTTCAATCTATGGTGAGTTTGGGTCCAAGGTTGCGGACTTGCTAGCAAGTCCGCCCCCCATATTGTGTGGTGTGTTTTACTAATATGGGGCTAGAGCCAGCGCTGAAGATTAACTAGTGAACTGTGTCTTGAGTACTGGAAAAATATATATAGATAGAGAGAAGAGAAATATATATATAAGAAAATTAGAATAGCAAATTAGAGATAATTTTCGGAGTCTTTTACCATTCGTGCATCTGTGTGTGTATTTCATATAGTATAGTGAAAGAGCGCAACATAGAGAGAATATATAGATTTAGTAGGAGTAGCTATTATTAGAGTTATTTTATTGCTATAATAAGGCATATTCAAAGAGAGCGCTTCAAGAGGGAGTAGCTGTGGATATTAGCGCTAATTAAGAATAGAAATATCCAGATAGTAATACTTGTTTTCCTGATCTCTAAGACTCATCTCTCATCTTTTAAACTTTCTAATCAAATATTAGTGTTACACATTATTGCACTGTCTTTAAAAATATAAGTGGCAGGCGCTTCTTTTTAGAAATTGAAAAGTGGAACCAACCCATCTCACATTGTGTCTACTTCTTAGTACTTTAGAACAGTCTACAATGGTTTTGAGATGTAGAATCAGTATTCTTTTGAGTTAGGTGAAGAAAATACAACAGTAAAGTTGTACTAGAAAAGTTATTTAAATGATTGAATATTTATATTTTTATGAAGTTTTTATTTTTGTGAAAAGTTGTTAAAATCAAGTCCCTGAAGTTGAGACTGTTATAAAGATACCCTACAAGTATATAATTATGAGATGTTATATGAAATTTATAAAATGTTATGATAAAGTGTTATATTTATAAGGGTATAACAATTTTTAAATGTTATTATTTGTTATTGGTTGCTATGGTATGACAAGCCTGCTACCCATCTGCAATAAAGACAGTCAGCAGCCTTGCACACACATCACATGGTAAAAATCCTTAAACATCCAGACCTTCAGCTTAGATGTTAGTCATAATAATGTTGAGTAATCATGATTGTAATGATTATACATCCAGAGCTTTGGATCAAATGTTTGTCTTAACTGTGTTGAATATGCATGATTGGAATGATTACACATCCAGACCTTTGGCCTGGATGTTTGTTATAACTGTCTTGAATATGCATAATTTGCATGATTACACATCTAGGCAAAGTTAAGGATTCTTGTTATAACAGTGTAGAATATGCATGATTGACACAGTTATACATCCAGATGTTGGTCCCAGATGTGAGTGATTTTAGCCTTGGATGGCATCAAGGCTAAAGGTCAATATAAGTGTATTATTTTTATTAACCTCCCTCCCTTTCACAATAAATATTAAATAAAATTAATTAGGACTTCTTTGTATACAACATTTACTGCCCTTCCTTTAGCTTTCTCAGGTAATAGTACATGGACATTTCCACTGCACTTTGCCCTTGAAAGTGCTACATATAACTGACCATGTGCAAAAACTGGTGATTCCAGATTAAGACCTACAATGTCTAAAGATTGACCTTGGGCCTTGTTGATTGTCATGCTATAAGCTAATCTAATAGGTAGCTGAAATCTGTGCAGTGTGAAAAAAAGACTGGAATCAGGTGAACTCTCCAATGTGATCCTTGGGATAAATACCTGATTTCCTTCATATGGTCCACAGAGAATACATGCTTTTATCACATTTCTTTCAAACTGTGTAGCCACCAGCCTGGTCCCATTACATAAACCTGCAGCTGGGTCAAGATTATGAAGTAACATGATGGGGCAACCCTTCTTTAGTGACAAAGAGTGTAGAGAAAAACCTGATGGATTGATAATGTTTAAGTAATCTATCAGAAATAGGTTTTTTGGTGATCCATCATCAGAAATGGCTTGATCAGCATTATAAAAAGTTGAGATTCTTCCTGGTAGAATATTCAGAACCAAGTTGTTAAATTCATCTACATCCACAATTTTTTGCGGCTAGGATGACCCTACTTTTCAAGTACCTGAGCAGGGAAACTTCATGACTGTTGTCCAAAGAATTAATTCCAAGGTATACCACAATGACTAATTCTTTTAACCTATCAGCCCCATGGGAAACACAGTGTTTAGAAGGAATCTCCACCAACTCTGGATTCAGTGTTCTTCCTTCCCCAATTTGAAGGATCCACTCAGAAAAACAGGAAGCATCTTGTACTTACTCATAATTCATTCCTGTCTGAAAAAGCCTCATGTTGATGATCAGGTGGAGTTTCTTAACTTTTGGCCAGATAGTGCTGTGTATTAGAGTTGAAGATAATAACTGTCTTCTTGAGCCTTTTGGTACAACTGGAAGGCATTGTCTTAAGTCCCCTGAAGAATGACATAAAATTATAAGAAAGTAATATATTTTAGCATCAGTACAAATGTATGATAATGGAAATAGAAATATATATTTATCCATTTATTTAATGATAAAGAAATTTTAATAGTTAGATGTTAGTTGAAAATGCTTACCAGCAAAAAGCATAACAATTCCCCCCAAAGCAAGATTGTTTTTCAGGATATCCTGTTAAATTCTATCCACAGCCTCAGCACAATGGCAATTTTGTGCTGGAGATTCATCCCATATGATTAACTTTGTCATCCTGAAAAGTTTAGCTAGGTCACTCTGTGCTTTAATATGACAATACAAATCTTGATTTATATCAAGTGGATTCTTAAGCCTGGAATTAGCTGTCCTTCCCCCTTCTAAAAGTATAGATTCTATCCCAGAACACACAACCACAAGAGCAATGTGTCTGTGACTTCTGAACTATGCCAGGATCATGTTTTCAACAAATGTTTACCTGTTCCCCCAGGTCCATCCAAGAAAAATATACCACCCTCTCCAGATTCATGGGATTGTGTAACTGCATCAAAAGCATTTTTCTGGTGTACATTGGACAAATGATACTGATTTCTCCATTTTTCAGTAAGCTCCTGCCTGTCATATGACTTTTCTCCCAAGATGAGTTGAATTGTTGATTGATGAAAGTGTTGTGTTGGCTCAGGAAGTCCATATTCAGATAAAGAGTAACCTTGTTTATTAAGCAGGAGGCTAATAAGATTCAAAGTGTAATCTCTGATTTGTTGGTTGGAAGGCTGCAAAATGTGAAACTTTGTTTGAAGGATATGTTGGCAGTCATCCCCAAGTTCCAAAATGTGTGTTTCCAGAAGACCCAATGGATCAGCAGGATGGTTCCAGATTAGAATAGAAGTGAATAGGTGTCTGAGTTGATGCCCAGTCTTCATTAATGATGCTTCATCCAAGCATTTTTTGTATTCAGTATCATCTTTCAAAAGACCATACACAGGAGAAAAAATCAGCGAACTAGACGTCTAGTTATTTTTTTGGTCCTTGTTCGAGTCCTGGTTGTGACTCTGCTCAATACCCTGTAGTGACCATGGTTGAACTCATTCCCTTTCACTTTCCCATAAACATTCATTCGTGCACTCACTTGCTTCTTTCCATTCTCCCTTTTTTCTTGTTCACTCATCTTTTTCTTTCCTCCTTCTGCTTGTAATTTTTTGCTCCATCTGTTCCTTTTTTTCTGTCTTCTTTCTCTGTCTCTCTTTTACTCATCTGAAACCTCCCTCGCTCTTCTACTTACTTTCCCCCCCTTCTCTGCTTTGCTTATCTACTCACTTCCTCTCCCTCTCTTCTTCCCACTTTAAACTTCTTTTTCTGTTTTGTTTACTTCATTCCTATTTCCTTTTTTCACATTCTTTCAATTTAGACTTGAATTTAACCTTAATAGCAAACTGGAAACAAATCTTGTTTTTCAGAGCCATATTCAATGAGTAATTTCCTTTCAACTGAATTTTTACCATTGCTTTTTAATTGTTCAACATTTTTTGTGCTTATAAAACCAAAATTTCCTTTGAGTTTTAAGCTTAACAGAATGCACAGTTGGAAAAAACTGTGCACTTCCTCAGTGAAATTGTCACATACATTGTATATTTCATTCAATTCATCAGTTTTAAGCACCATAGTTGTTTCTAGGTTGTTTCTTTTGCTTTTTATCACACAGATTTTTTCTGCCATTAAAAAAACTATTACTGCCAACTTTGACAATGATCTATATTTATTTTTATGCATACTAAATTTGGCTAGTAATTAAAAAATATTGATCAAAAACATTCAATCTAATTTAATAAATCAATGTGCAATAGAAATGGATGTTTTTCTAAATCTGAGAAACATGGGTTGAAAAAATTTTCCACAGCATTGTCATCTACTTACAAACAAATGATCACCTGGTAGGAAATATGAAATAAACAAAAATAACATTTGGATATCACTGACCATCAGGATAAATCATTTTAGTCATCACAGAATCTGTTTTGATGCCTTCCCAAAATGGTCTCAGTTCATCTAAATTTACTTTCAGATGACACATAAGAGCTAAAAGGCTATCCTTTGGTAGAGCATCAGTCAAAACCCCCATTGCTGTTATCAAAGCCTCAATGGCATGAGTTGCAGAAACATCATAAGGAATACAAGGCAACCGAAATAATCCTAATAAGACATCCAAAGCACCCGTTTACATAAACTCTTGACAATGCATAGAATTCTGCAACTTTGCTTCAAGTAGCTATAAAAAAAAGAAAGTTAAGATGACAAAACTTATAAGAAAGAGGAGCATAACCTGAACATGTTTCTTATTTACTTACTCGGCACAAAACATCAATCAATAAAAAAACTTCATTTCCAGTATGTCCATCCTTATCTTTCTCACTTGAGTATTTCTCTTTATCAGGAGTTTCTACATGAATAGTCACAGTAGGAATTCCACCTTGTAAATCCATACCAGTAAAATCTAACGTAGATGGAAAAGAAGGTATGCAGAGATTTGAATCTAGAGAACATACTTTAACATCTTTTGATGTTTAGAGATGGTCAACTGAGAAATTTTCTGCTGCCTCCAATTGAGTACAAAAGACCTGAATGAAAGGATCAGGGTACAATCCCAAGTATGTATTGCTGTAAAGCCAAAATAGATCAAGACACTTGTGTTAAATGTGCTCACCTGTTGTAGCCTGTGATCACAAGAGCACAAGCTCCCATAGGAGCAGTATCATGAACCAGGTGGATGTCTTTTAAGCCCTCTTTTTGATTTGCTTTTTTTAATTGATCAGCAAATTCATCCTTCCCAAAACATCCTATGTAAACTGCCGAGTGCTCTGGTAACACATATTGTGCAAACCGAGCAGCATTTTGTGCAGCGCCTCCAGCCACGTAAGCTGGTTTCAAGTGAGATACTTTTGAATAACTTTTTTGGGAGAAAGTGAAGGTACATAGACAAGTTAGAAGACATCACAGCAAGATAATATCAATTTTGTGGATGACATTGACAGTGAATCAAACAAAGAAATGAGAGTTACATTTCAGGTTGTTTCTCGTCAACTAAGATGGCATCATTTAATTTCAATCCATATTTCTCTAACAAATTTTCTGCATTTTTGAATTTTATGTTGAGTAAAGATGTCAAAAAAATACAAAAGATTGTTTTCTCTTGATCAGTGTCCACCAAACAATTGCAAGTGCGGCTCAGTGACAAACTCACAATTTCCAATTTCCAAAAAAGGACATGAAGAGTGGGACATGGCTGGAGTGAAAAAGCAATGAGAAAACAAAAGAAAGATGTGATGATGAGGATGAAGAATAGAAATCTAAGTCTGAATTCAAGACCAACAATGGATGGAAAATCCAATTTGTTAAAGTGTGAAGTTTCTGAACGCAACTCTGGCTCTTTCTACCTCAGTTGTGTGACAGTTTTCCAGCAAAAGTGACAATGAAAAACTGTCAAGATACAGTAAGATTGCAAAGTGTTGGTCCCAGTTTGGCAAGCTAAAATTCATGATTTTTATATAGAAAGTTTGATATCTAAAAGCAAAGTTAGCAAGGGTTGGTTCATGTAGGCAATTTTTGTTGTTAATTGTCTGGCTGTCTGTCTAAAAGTTTTGAATGTTTTTTGAAGAACTCCACCAACCTTTTCCAATATTGCTGTACTCTGCTAAATCTATTTCTGTGTGAAGAGGGTTGAGGGTTGACAAAAAAGAAAAGAAAAGACAAAAGAGCATGAGCAAAACTAATACAGGTATATAATAAAAAAATGAAAAATGGAAATCAAACAAAAAAAAAAAAACCCAAACATCATAGGAAGAAAACAACTTGCAATTTTTACAATTTTTAAGAAAAAGTTTGATGAATACCAAATCCAAAAGGGCCATTTTTTAAGTGAGAGGAGTTAAGTCATTCATTTAAAAACTGATTCTCTGTTCCTCAATGGCAGGATCTTCTTTGATTTCTTTTCCATCAGAATCTTTATCTTTCTTATTATCTGGACCACGTAAGTTGTAGCTTTTGACAATAGATTCAAGAATTCAATAAAATTGATTGAAGACAGGAATCCAAAAAACCAAATCTGACCAAGGCCATTTCTAACCTTCACAATTGACTTGTTCCAGAACGTTGGGAAGGTTGATAAACTGTTGGATAAGTTTTATGACACAGGGATTCTGAAGAGCGGGTGAAAGAAAAAGAGAAGAAGAAGGGGAGAAAAGCAAAGAATTACACTACGCAATATAGGGGGTGGACTTGCTAGCAAGTCCTCAACCTGAACTCAGATGGAACTCAGATGGAACTCAGACTGAACTCAGACTGAACCCATACTGAACTCTACTTGAACACCCACCTAAAACTGTTCTGCTGAGTGGTGTTCATCCCTGATTGTATGGTTCCTTTATCAATAGCTCAATGTGTGTTCAATCTATGGTGAGTTTGGGTCCAAGGTTGCGGACTTGCTAGCAAGTCCGCCCCCCATATTGTGTGGTGTTAGGAAGCTATTGCAGATGAAGACCATGAAGAGAAGAGTAAGACGTACAGATTCAGGAGCTTTTTTCCAGGAACGCTTTATGCAAACCATAATAGGGGAATAGATTATAGAATAGGAAAAGAAAAAGGAAGACAAAGAGAAGAAAGAGGATTTGGAGATGGGAAAGAGAGGGATGATCAACTGAGGAGAAGGAGGGAGGAAAAGAGGAGCAAGAGGTTAGGTTAAGGGAGGAATGGGCCGCGCAAGCCGCAAACAATGCAACACAAGTCAAAATGGTAAGTGCAAACTAACTGTAGGGCGGAAGGAGTTGATCAATCAGTTGCTTCAGGTGGATGCAAGGATGGCAGGGGAACAGGTGATACACTGTGAGTTTTACGACACGGGGATTCTGAAGAGCAGGTGAAAGAAAAAGAGAAGAAGAAGGGGAGAAAAGTAAAGAATTAGGAAGCTATTGCGGATGAAGACCAGGAAGAGAAGAGTAAGACGTACTGATTCAGGAACTTTTTTCCAGGAACACTTTATGCAAGCCATAATAGGGGAATAGATTATAGAATAGGAAAAGAAAAAGGAAGACAAAGAGAAGAAAGAGGATTTGGAGATAGTAAAGAGAGTGATGATCAACTGAGGAGAAGGAGGGAGGAAAAGAGGAGCAAGAGGTTAGGTTAAGGGAGGAATGGGCCACACAAGTCTAAATGGTAAGTGCAACCCAACTGCAGGGCGGAAGGAGTTGATCAATCAGTTGCTTCAGGTGGATGCAAGGATGGCAGGGGAACAGGTGATACACTGTGAGAGATGGGTAGAGGAGGGCCAGAAATGGAGCAAGGGAGAGTGATACAATAAAAAAAAGGATCAGGAAACCAAAAATGATAATAAAAAGATTAAAAAAACTTACCAATGAACAAGTATAGGAAAGTGACAAAACAAAATGGCTGAAGTTGGTGGGGCAGGTGATGGGTGAAAGGAGAAAAATAAATTGAGTAGGGCTCAGACAGGGTCATTACCAGAATCACACACAGGGTCACAACTAGATGTCTAGTTCACTGTTTTTTTCTCCTGTTATATGCCAAGCAAGCAGCCTTGAAGGTTTGGTGTTGGACACCATGCACATTTCTCAGAGCTTCATAGCTTATTGGTCCAGCCACATGGTAAAGCAGAAGGCACAAGTAAAATATTTCTTGAGCATTTGGTCCACAAAAGGCAACACACCCAATGGCTGTGTCTCTTTGTCAAATTGTCAAATTTTTTCTACTTCTGCACACCAACTTTTACTTAGGAAGGAGTAAAATTATAGAAGAAAATCCTAAGGACTCACACATTCCAAACAAACTGGATTGGAGCATCAGGATATCTGACCCCCTGGGCCACCTCAGCAGTTGGGGCATTAGAGCATTCTGTAAACCACTTTGTTAAGGTGGTTTTCCTGTTTCTCAACACAGTACCTTCAGTTGAAATTTCCCCCTAAGATTAAATATAAATGTATTTTGGTCAGGAAAATGGAGCTTTAATCTTTTAACTGCTGGCTCATTACCATGAAGTGGAAAAGTAAAAAACTGCCAGCATGCTTCAACTTCTGAAACATACCTACCATCCAGATATTCCTTGGCCTCATCTATTATTCCATCAATCTGCAGGACCATTAAGGAACAATCATGACCCTTGTACACATATTTATAGAGATACTTGACTGAAAATATTGTAGTTGCCACTTCCACATTTATATTACAATTAAATCTTCTAGAGAGATAAGGATTATAAGGTACCACATTTTTATTTGTGTATTAAAAGCTTCCTTCAAATTTTTGAAATTTTTGGCCATCATTTCTCCTACAATATAAAGGATATCCATCTTCATCCATCTGTTTTGTGTCATTAAATTTTCTAGGGTTTCTTTTAGAACATTTCCCATCTTTCATACATGAAGCATGTGGGTTGAAAGAGCCACAGGGTCCATGGAGAATACAGGCTGTTATTTTTTGAAAAAGTACAGGATCCTTCTCAGGGTCAGGTAACTCTGCTGAAACAATTGATTCAATGTTGTCCATTGTATCTGGCTTGTCCTCTGAATCCAAGCATAAGAGTAGTTATTGTGATAAAAAGATCTGGCTTTCCAAATTTCAGTACAATTTCCATACACCTGGTCAAAAGTTAGACAACTTGCAGTCAAGTGGTTGTTTAGTACCTGTGGTCTAACCTGAGTCAAACCTGTGTTGGAACTTTGGTGAGACAATTTTTCATCATGACACATAGCTCATATATTTTTAGAAAGAAAGTGTAGATATTTTTCAACTGAAATAGAACTGAATTTGGAAATATATTTCTCTATGCACTGCCTTTGAAGAAAATTAAATGTTTCAGCTACATTAGTAAATACATTACCCAGTGCAGTGCATTACTTACACTTACTTGCACAAGGTTCTTATGATACAAGAGGTAATATTTTATCTCAAATATTGGATATAATTTTACTTCATACTAAATTTGAAATGCAGGAAAAATTGTGGTGACATATGGCCCCATGTTTCCCCACATGTGCTCAGAAAAGAGCTCAAATCCAAAATAAAATCATTTTTCTATGTTGGCACACAGAACTACATACAAAGTATACACCATATCCCAATTACATGAGGCAAAGAATTTCTTCTTGTCATCAGAAAATGGTGCAACTGCATAAGAATGAGGCAACAATTTGCCTCATCTTATGCTTTGTGGAAAGTCATATGAGAAAGGGGTAGGGAAGTTGCCTACATGCATACATGAGGCGACATGTCACCTCATGTATGCATGTTAGATACTTGCTTCCTTTTTGACTTCTGTATTGTTTTAACCTTGAGGATATATTGCATAAATGAGGCAACATGTCGCCTCATGTATGCATGCAAGCCACTTGCTTTCTGTTTTACTTCTGTATGTTTTTGAGATCAAGTGTATATTGCATACATGAGGAGACATGTCGCCTCATGTATGCATGCAAGCAACTTGCTTGATTTTTTACTTCTGCATGGTTTTAAACTTAAGGATATATCGCATACATGAGGGGACAAGTCACCTCATGTATGCAATAACAAGAGCACTGATAAAAAATAGTGCAATAGATTTTTTTTATCAGCACTCTTGTTATTGCATACATGAGGTGACATGTCACCTCATATATGCAATAAAATTCTTTGAACTTCTTCATTATGGTGAGAAATGCATTGGTGAATGCCTACCATACCAAAGAAAATCCACATCATGCAACTTGTTTACATGCATACATGAGGCAACATGTTGCCTCATGTATGCATGTAAACAAGTCACATTCTGGGGAACTCACTTGGTATGGTAGGCATGCACAAGTGCATTTCTTACCTATATAAGTTAAACTTCAAAAAAAAAATTGCATACATGAGGCGACATGTCACCTCATGTATGCATGTAAAAAGGCTCCATGATGTGTATTTTCTTTGGTATGGTAGGTATGCACCAATGCATTGCTCACCTAAATGAAGGATTTCAAAGAATGTTATTGCATACAGGAGGAGACATGTAGCCTCATGTATGCAATAACAAGAGTGCTGATTAAAAAATGTATTGCACTATTTTTTATCAGCAATCTTGTTATTGCATAGATGAGGTGACATGTCCCCTCATGTATGCAATATATCCTTAAGTTCAAAAAAATACAGAAGTAAAACAAAAAGAAAGTTGCTTGCATGCATAAATGAGACGACATGTCACCTCATGTATGCAATATATCCTGAAGTTCAAAACATACAGAGGTAAAAAAGCAAGCAAGTTGCTTGCATGCATACATGAGGTGACATGTCGCCTAAAATTAAGGATATTATATGAGTTCATGTAAAAAATTTTCAATGAGTGAAATTAACCCACATTTACCTAACAAAAAAAGGGTATGAGACTTTCCAATGTGCTTTCATTGATGCTTGTTCTGGTAAAGTCTACAATGCTAACCTACAGAAAGAAAATTATGACAAGTTATTTCGTGGACCTGGAATAAATGGTGCAAGAGTAGTTATCATGGATGACTTATTTCCAGGAAAAAAAGGTAATGTAACGCTGAGACACAATTTTTAGAAGCCACTCAAGATCAAATAAGATAGAACGTTTTAACAATAAGAAGTGAAATAAACTTTCTCTAACTTTCTATTTGGTACAGAGACACTCAGAGTTTTGGTCTGTCTTGTAAGTAATTTAAGCACTGAAATTCATTCAAAGGTTACTTCTGATGTCACTTTATAATACCTGAAAAACCACTTGACTGAAAGTTGTCTAACTTTTGACCTGGTGATAGCATCATAATATAGCTGATCCATGTTATATGGTACCCCTACAAAAGAAGAAGGCAGAATAGTTTGCTTTCCAACTTGATTGAGATCAGTCCCATTATTGATAGCATCTTACACACCACAATGAAAGTCTGCATGGAGTTTATACTGATTTTTAGAGAGGTAGTGCAGTCTTTTTTGTTCCATTTGAGCGTAAAAATCAACCAAGTACTCCTAAAATAATGAGACAGATAAGTGCAGCAGAGGAAACACATTTGGATAATAATGTTCTCTATATGCAAAATATTTCATTTGAAAGATATGTTTTGATCCTCCTCTACCATGCACAACTTCATATAGAGGTACATGCAAATTGAGAAGTACAAAGAAATATAAAATTTATATAAATTAATTGAAAAGTACTAAATTAAAAACAAATATATTAAAAAAATACACCTGGTTTGTCACCATCACTCATATCACCATCCAACTGATGCCTTTCTGTGAAGGAAATCCCTAATTGCCAGCCAACTTCACCATAAGGGAAAAGAAGTGGAAATGACAATGGGGAATAGCTGGGATGTAATTCAGATATCCTTTGAAGGAGGCCATCTCTTTTCGCAAGAATGATATTCCTAAAGCCTTGAAATTCCTCACCACTTCCATGCCTGATCAAACCTACTTCACTGCAAGTAGGGTTGTTATAGCATCATAGGTCAACCTTTGGGGGTGTGGTACTTTTGAGACAGAGTTTGATAGGGGAGCTTGACTGAGAAATTCTTTCTTTAGCTGTTTTGAACAATGCAACAAATGCATTGCATCTGTCTAAAATTTCTTGCAAAGACATAACTATAGGGAGGAGAATATTTCCATGCACATTTTTCACTTGTTGTAGGGCCTGCTATAGAGGATCATGCTGATTAACATAAATTTGTGCAAATTTTGCAGCACCATCTATTGTTGGTAAAAGAGGGCCAATATAGTGAATTAGTTCACCAGATATTCAGAAAGTAAAGACACCCTTTGGTCCGCAGGTTGAATGATAAATTTTTGCACCAAGAGAAGTCATTTCCAAGGAATTATTATAGTTTTGAATGTCTTTCCTGAAGTGATTGGAGTCTGCAGAAATCATTTGCATTTGAAAGTTATAAAATATATAGGTAAAAGAGATAAAATTAGTTATTGGATACACACGTGGAAAAGAAGTATTAGCTAACCATGGTTCAAATCCTTCAAATAGTGTTTTATCTCTGTAGGTGGTTCAAGTGTGATATGTATGACAACCTTTCCTTCACTGCAGCAAGTAGAAAGCCTTAGTTTCCTTATGGGTGATGCTTCAAGTTTCTCCTACAACCAATGAGCTGACCCACAATAACCACAAATTACATCACATTTTTGCAAAGAGTGAGGTTGAGGATATGAGGGGGTCAGGGGCCTTATTCCAAATAGAAATGAAGCAATTTTCAAGGACCAAGCTGAGTTAATCAAAGGCCTTTCTGGAAATGGGGCATTGGATGCAAAAGGCAGTTAACCATGGCTATTGTGTTGATCTATTGCACTTATCCCTTGAATTATGGTTTGAAAACCTAATCTTCCGTAGGTTCTACTACCTCTTTTAGTGTGAGATGGGCCCATGATTGAAACTACAAAGAAAGATACACAAATCAGAGAATTGGTCCCATCATCTTTTCCCATACATATGGTGGGTTTCCCCCAAGAAAATATATGCAAGGTTATACAATATGAATTAATATTATATCTTCACATATTAATTTACAAATTATATTATATACATAAAAAACTATCATAATCATATATCCTATATCATGACATGAATTATCATCATATATATATAGAGATAAGAAATATTATCATCTATGAAATATCATATTTGTACATAAAAACATATTATAAACATAAGAATTATCATATATATTTTGATCATAAATATCAGTTTTTTTCATATCCATACATATCAATATATATTATAGCTTATATTATATATATATACTATTTTTGCTTCAAATTATTTCAGCTTCACCTTTGGCCCAGATGTATGTAATAATAGTTGTGAAATTAGAATATGGGATCTGGTGTCAAATCTTTACACAGCTTATTAATTATAGATGTATATGTTATTTCAGATATGGAGATAAATATTTAATTAATTATTCATAATGATATATGATGATGATGAAGATGATGAAAATGTGATGATATATATACTGATTCCACATTGAATCTATTTTACCTAATTGAATAGGGGGTATCAATGTTCAGGGATCCGCAATTAGGGAACAGGAATTTTTTTTTCTGGGATCAGACATTATTAATTGCGGAAGATTCTTATCCACCAGCCCCGGGGCTAGTGGATAAGGAATCCAAAATAATGCATTATCCCTCCTCTTATACCCCAATTTCCACTCCTAATTCCTGATCCCAAACTCATCTCATCCATGATGGATTTTCAAGAAAGTCACATGACTCATAATTGCTGATGCCATCCTTAAGTCTTTCCTCACACTATGCTACTTAATTTTGGTGGAGAACACTTAAGTTTTTTTCTATCTAAACACCCCAACTGCACATTTGGCAGTGAGTTCCCACTTCCCTTATCACATAACCCTTCCACTGGCAACAATAAAACACCTCTCTACTAGGAAGCTACTTCACTCAACAATGAATGCTATTACTTTTCTTTTAGTTCTTTACTAAAAATCTGACTCTGATTTGGAAGATTCTTTAGCAAATATGTGTTTTCTTTCCAAAAAGTGTTACATCATCACCAGGGGGCCAAATCTTTATCAAGATCCCCAATATGATCTGGCCTCCATTCTCAACATTCCTCATTTAAACTTCACCCAACTTTTTAGAACTTCTCCCAAATCTTTCTTCAAACTTTATCAACTCATCTCCGATCATCCTATCTTTCATAACAATTCCCATAACAAACAGCATAATCCAGCCATCCAACTTGCTGTTGCACTATGTCTCTTTGGCCCAAATGGAAATGGTGCTTCTGTAAGACGTTTGGATAATCTCTTTAACATAGGATATGGTACCGCGATACACTACGCAATATAGGGGGTGGACTTGCTAGCAAGTCCTCAACCTGAACTCAGATGGAACTCAGATGGAACTCAGACTGAACTCATACTGAACCCGTACTGAACTCTACTTGAACACCCACCTAAAACTGTTCTTCTGAGTGGTGTTCATTCCTGATTGTATGGCTCCTTTATCAATAGCTCAATGTGTGTTCAATCTATAGTGAGTTTGGGTCCAAGGTTGCGGACTTGCTAGCAAGTCCGCCCCCCATATTGTGTGGTGATATTATACACCAAGAGCTGTATGATTGCTATCCTTTCCCTCAAGTCTCAAACACTTGCTTGCCCAACTCCAGAACAGCGACTTAAATCCTCTCAAGTAATGCAAGCTGAAGGTTTCCCTGGCTGTGTAGGATTTTTTGATGGCACAACTATACCTTTGAGTCAAAAGCCTGCTCATGATGGCAACCATTATTTTGATTGCAAAAAAAGGTTTCTTCAAACTCTTCTCCAATTTCTCATCCTTCATAAACTAACTTTTTATCTTCTTTCTAGATACTCTATTGCCGTTCAACTTGTATGCGATGTCAATAAAAAAATTTATTGCTTTTCATAGTGGCTGCCCTGGCTCATTTCATGACTCTACTGTCTTCCAAATAATGAGGATTTCTCAAACCCCTGACTCATACTTTGACCAATCTCAGTACCTCCTTGCAGACTCAGCATATGCAAGTGGAAAGTACATTATACCTGCTTTCCATGGTGCAAGTTTAGAAAGTGACCCCGAAACTGCCTTTAATTATCACCTTGCCCAATCAAGAGTATGAATTGAACATGCTATAGGTATTTTAAAGGGACAATTTTCTAGTCTTCGGGAGCTCAGAATCCAATTTCAAAAAAAATTGGAGATCAAAACTGCAAATCATTGGATCATGACTTGCATTACACTCCACAATATCCTAGCTGATTTAAAGGATGAGTGGAATGATATTTATGAAGAAGAGGATCCTGAACCAGCATCAGCTCTCCCCTTCCTTGAATCACAAAACATTCATTCAACCGGCATACACTCTGTCATTATGCCTATTACTCTCCAACATTTCTCTTCACCACCCTTTTAAATTATTTTTTTGTACTCTCCAAATGTCCTCTTTGTGTACTTTATTCACCTGGTTTGGTATTTTGGTTTGTTGCATATTCATTTTTTTTTTGAATTTATGGTGAATATCTTTTCTTTGGATGGCTCATTGGTTTTCTTTCACCAGCTCAACATGAAATTGCATATTTTTTCAGTGATCTTTCTTTCATTCATCACTCATATCCTTTTCATCCTCTCCTGAAACATCACTCAAAATTTTGGTTACTTTTATTTTCTCAACTCATCTCACCAGGTAAGTCTTTTTTTTTTCTTTTTTCATGTTTTTTAGTTGCTAATCATGAATTTTTTTATTTTGCTTTTTTTTGTTTTTTTTTTTTTGTTTTTTTTTTTTTTTGTTTTGTTTTTTTTTTTTTTTTGCTTTTTTTTGTTTTTTTTTTGTTTGTTTTTTTTGTTTTTTTTTTTTTTTCAAGGTTAGACTAATTTTGTTTTTTTCTCTTTTTTCTCTTTTTTTTCTTTTTTTTTTCTCTCCTTCACCCTCTTTAGCTGCCTCAAGTCACTCCTTCTCTCCTCTCTTTACCTTCCTCAAGTCCCCCTTATTTCACGAACACCTGCCGTTAAACAGGATTTACTTCATGAGCTATTTATCACCCAGAACAGCAGATAAAGTGCCAACTGGGAATACCAAAAAAAGAATAAAATATTTACTTAGAACTTTCTTTGTCTTAACAATGACTTCTTTGCTATCTGTTTGTTCCATCCTTGCTCTTTCCCTCTCTAGTACCACCTTGCCTCGCCATCTGGTGGCTGAAACCCTGAGTCCTACTCCATGCTCCCTTCTGTTGCTTTCTCTAACTGCTTCTCAGCCTTCCTCATCAGCAGTAGCACCCTCTCCTATATTTCTACGGCGACCTCGCCAAGTTTATGGCCAGTTTAGCTTTGTCACCCCTCTTCCACATGCATTTCCTTATAACATTAAAAAGTTTTCCGCCTTATCTGATCAGGACTAAGATAACAGCAAAAAAATTGAAAAGGAAAAAGAAATTACTCTAGATGACATTCAAAAATATTTGTCATCTTTAGAACCCTCTTTGTTGAATCCTGTATTTCCTGTTAGCTCATCCAAAAATTCATTGTCAGTCAATTGTGGCTACACCTCTCCCAGAAGAGCGCTTTGCTACTCTAGCATTCTGAAGCCAGAGCTTTTGAGTTTTTCTCCCGGCTTGATACCTGGCCTTTCTTGGAAAACAGAGCAGGAACGGAAATATTTGGTTAGGATCTTGAGTGGTGAAGTGGTGATAGCTTTTCTAGAAGAGGGACATCTAGTGGAGCCCTTTGCCCCTTGGTCGCTTAATTATGCTGGCCATCATTTTGGCACCTTTTCTGGTCAGCTAGGAGATGGACAAGCTATTTCAATCTGTAGGAGATTTCTCTTGGCCATCAACAAGCAAATGTAAATTAACTTTTCACCATTTGTATCAGTATCTACCCCAACCAGCAATGAGCACATATCCAAGACTTTTAACGTAGCAGATATAGGCAATTCTGCTCCTTTGCCCAGTTTTGAGATCCAAATCAAAGGCGCGGGAAGAACGCCTTATTCACACTTTGTGGATGGCTTGGCGGTTGTTTGCTCATCTATCTGCAAATACCTTGGTGCTGAATTTGCTCACGCTCTTTCACCCCACTTCCCTACCACACCGTCTCTGGCTCTCATTCGCTGTCAAGGATGTCCTGTAGAGCGCAAACGCATAGAGAAAGCTGCCATAGTAGCTTGTGTGGCACCTTTATCAAATATGTATAATAATAATAATAATAATAATAATTTCAATTCCAAAACTCATCATTTCCCTCTCTCTGCATCTGACTCTATTCCAGAATACTCAAGCGGCCCTAGAGTTGTTTTCTCAAAATCAAACTCTCCTCCCTCGTTCAAAGGCTCAGCCCATGATTCATTTATTTCTTATGATGATGGGAGTGCGGGTTGTTTTCCTGGTGGCCCCGGTCTACCAAGTAGTAATGGTTCACTAGCCGCCGGTTTATTCTATCAATTTTGAGCCACTACCAAAAACTTGTTATGGAAAGAAGAAAACAAGGAACCTGATGACTATTTGCACAATCCTGACCCTGAATTAGATCATTTGGCCAATCGGAAATTTTCCATATGGTCTGCCCGAGGTTGGCTCAACATCTTTACCCTCGGTTTTTTAATTGCTGGTCTCATTTTTTTATTTGCACTTTATCCAATCCTCACCTATGTCCTTCATCAGGCTCCTGGTTATCTTGGCTGGAATCTGGGCAGTATCAATGGATCTGGTCAAGTTCCTGATATTCATGGATTCCCTAGCTTAATTTATGCAACTACACCAGAGTCTGCTAAGAAGCGGGTTGGATTCAATGGCAAGAAACATAGCCTTGTTTTTTCCAATGAATTCAACACAGATAATCATACTTTTTGGCCTGTTGATGATCCCTTTTGGGATTGGAATTGGCTCACTGGCGGCAAGATATTGAAGGATTGAAAAAATTGGTCAAATGGGTTGTCACTCATATTGGACTCACCATCAATTATGGGCCTTCCACATTTATGGACATTTATGACCCTGATCATGTTTGTAATCATTCAAATGACATGGCTTGGCAGTTGTTTGCTCATCTATCCGTGAATACCTCGGTACTGAATTTGCTCACACTTTGTCACCCCACTTCCCTACCACACAGTCTCTGGCTCTCATTCGTTGTCAAGGATGTCCTGTAGAGCGTGAATGCATAGAGAAAGCTGCCACAGTAGCTCAGGTGGCACCTAGTTGGCTTCAAATTGGCTCATTTGATTTGGCTCACTGGCGGCAAGATATTGAAGGATTGAAAAAATTGGTCAAATGGGTTGTCACTCATATTGGACTCACCATCAATTATGGGCCTTACACGTTTATGGAAATTTATGACCCTGATAATGTTTGTAATCATTCAGATGACATGGCTTGCTATAGTTACCGCAATCAGCCAGATATGATTAAGTTTGGGCTGAAAAAATTAGGGGAAAGCTTATTATCACTAATAGATGAAGATCCTAATGAGGAAGAACAAATAGTGAAGGCGCAATCGAAAAGCTTTGATCAAGCTTACCAAGACCATTACTAGGGGATTTCAGAGAAATAAAGGGGGGGGGAAAGGGGAATTTTATGGGAGCTAAAGAGGGGTTACCTACTTTCTAAAAAACATACTAAAAATTTGTTTTTTGTATTTTTTTTTTTTTTTTTTTTGGCAGAATTTTAGAAAAAAAAAACTTTTACATTCTGTTAAGGACTTTCCCTGTTAATTACAAAACAAAAAAGGTTTAAATTTAAATTTTTAATTTTTCTTCCAAATAATTTTACTGAATTTAATTTTTTATTTTAATTTATTTGTTTTGATTTATCTTTTACTGATTTTTTTTTTTAGATTCTTTTTTAAAAATTATTTTTGACAGGATTTTCTGTGAAGGTTTTTTATAACCAAACTTCAGGTTTTCTTTTGTATTTTTTTTTGAAATAATTTTTACTGAATATTATTAAATCTTTTTTTGTTTCAAAATTTAAAAAAAAATTTTTTTTAAAAGGATTTTGCTTTAAATTTTATTTTAAAAGATATTATTATGTGAGTTTTTTTTTAAAAAAATATGTGTTGAATTTTTTTTTGACATTTAAATTTTTTTCAGATCAAAAAAATGTCTTCTTCTTCAGATTCACCCCTTACTTCTCTATCATCTTCTTCTCCATCCTCTTTATCATCTTCATCTTTATCATCTCTATCATCTTCTTCAAAATCAACTTCAATACAATCATCTTGTAAATCATCAGAAAAAATTAATGATAATCAGTCTCATCAGAATAAAAGATATCTGAAAAAAAAATTCTTCTTCAAAATCATCAAAAAAAATTAAAGATAATCAGTCTCATCAGAAGAAAAGATATCTGAAAAAAAAAATCATCATCTAAATCATCAAAAAAAAATTAAAGATAATCATTCTCATCAGAAGAAAAGATATCTGAAAAAAAATTCTCTGTGGAAGTTTTTTTTGTCATATCCCAAACATTTATTTTCATAAAACTAAAGTAGATAAAAAATTCAATATCCGAAAAAATACCAGAAGATATCAAATATCTAACCGAATTTGGAGATGATCAAGTTGTTGCAGTTATCAGTAATACTTATAAGGCTCAATTCATTTTGGAAGTTCATTCATTTGATGGTGTAAAAGATGAATCTTTTAATCAACTATCAGATCTTATCATAACATTTATCAAATGGCTTTGGTTTAGTTACCTATAAGGAATACAAATTTGTTGGGTGGTATCATGATTGGATTTGGTTGGAGACCAGGTTTTGTTAAAGGATATTCTCTTGGTATGTCTAATAATTTTTTTTCCATTCTTAATATCATTTCACTTATTTCTTTTATATAGGCATATATTCATTGCTCAAGAATGTCACTAAAGCTCAAAAAGATGAAGATTTTGCTTATGGGACACTCTACCTTCCTTAAACTCTTTTCTTGCTCTTTGACTCAAAAAGCTCTGTAATAAAGCATTTGAAAAAAATCATGAACTTGCAACCAAAGCTGGAATACCAAATTGGAAGATATCACCCACAAATATCTTTTATTTTCTAATTTTATTATCACTCATTCTGGATTCCACAATAGGATTCATATCGATAGGAATGATGCCAATTTTCTTACTTTTGGTATATTCTCATATATCAATCCGATAACTGGCCAACCAATACCATCTCCAGCTAAAATCAAAGGACATGGTTTTTATTTTCCAGACCACCAGTGCATCATTTATTTTGGTTTGGGAAATGGTATCATTGAAACTATTTGGAATTCTTCTAAGTATAATCATCAAACGACCAAAGCTCCTCCTGGTTTGGAATCCTGTCAAGATTTAACACATTTTGGTTGCTCATTTCAAATCAGTCATAAGTTGATTCAAAGAATCAATAAGGTAATGAAAGAAGGTAAAGTTAATCAATTTAAAAAAACTTTATTTAGATCCAAAAAGTATGGGGATTAGAGTTGTCATCAAAAATTTTATATTTTTTTGTAAATTTTTAATAAATATTTTTTATGTATCAATTTCCTCAACTAAAGTAATGGGCCCACAACCTTGTTTTGTATAAATGGTAATCATGATAACATTTATTTGTTTCATGGGGTTCCTCTAGCCTATACCTGTGGAAAGTCCCAAACTTTTGTTTCTAGACTTGGTCTGCATTTTGGCTTGAGGGATTTTCATTACTTTAAACTAGGGAAAGTGATATATATTATATATTTATTTAATAATTTACGTAATTATATTAAATTTAGATGACTTCCACCACTTACTTCAATAAAATGCAGGGGGGGGGTATTGCCAAATTTTCAAATCTGACAAGTGAAATTGATGACTTAGAAAAATTTTGGTGATACCCACCCCTTGCTTCAACAAAATGCAGGGGAGAGTATTGCCAATTTTTTAAAACAGATATAGAATTTTTTTGACTTGTAAATATTTTGGTTAAAATTTTTTGGTGATACCCGTCCCTTACTTCAATAAAATACAGGGGGGGGGGGTTTTGCCAAAATTTCTTATAAGACTTGTGAAATTCTTTACATGTAAGAATTTTGGGGATACCGGTAAAATGCAGGGGGTAGTAAAGCCAAAGTTTCATATAAGACTTTCAAGACTCATGAAATGAAAGAATTTTGGTGATACCCACCCCTTACTTCATGAAAATTTTATTTAAAAAAGAATATTTAACATTAAAATACAAAAATTCAAGTAATGATTGATAGAGTAATGAAATAAAAGAAATTATTGTAAATTTTATGTACAAATAAATATGAACAGTTGAAGTGTGAGAGAAATAAAAAAAACTAGTCATCCAAAAATTTCTTTAAACGTTCAATTTCCTCAACAGATTTATTAGCTTTAACACATTATATCAAGAAATCTTTCTTTTTGAATTTTCTTCATGATCAAACTTATATTTCATCTGCTCTAATAGGTTTTGATGTTCGAGTGTTTTCTGCTCTTTTTTTGATTTTTCAATACTTAGAGTTAACTTAAACTTCTTCTCCTCCAAATCTTGGGCCCGACCATCCTTCTGTAAAGAGAGCTCGTACTTCCCCTCCTCCAAATCTTGGGCCCGATCATCCTTCTGTAAAGAGAGCTCGTACTTCCTCTCTTCCAAATCTTGTAGCCTATCATCCCTCCTTAAAGAGAGCTCGTATTTCTTCTTTTCAAAGCTTAGAGTCTCTTTAGAAATTTCCGCTTGTTCTAGAGTGATAATAAAAATTAATATAAAGTAGAAGAAAAGCAAAGTAAAGTAATAAGAGGTATGGTATCACTTACCAGCATCACATTTCTCTAAAAATTGTTCCATAGACAAAAAAGGGGTTTGTGATGAAGTATCACTTTTTCTTCTTCATTGGGAGTGGAAATTTAGACTACTTGAAGCCCTACGCTTCTTGTTCAAGGTCATATTTTCCTCCTCATCATTGTCACTACCTTCAGACTCAGTTGATTGAGGATCCTGGGTTTGTCCATCAGCCTTTTAAAAAATAAGAAAAAGATAAGTAAATAAAAAAATAGAATTGATAAGATAAAAGAAAAATGAAACAGACCTGAGTTAGATTTGGTTGGGTTAAATCACCAATAGGATTTACAGAAAATCTATCTAGATTTGTCTCATTCAAATGAGGGGAGGCTTGAGTGGAGGAAGAGGATGGGAAAAGATTTGCTTCAACATCATGTTCGGAGATAGGATCTTCACCATCCAACATGTGTACAGGATTAACATCGGCTCACTCTCCAAAAATTGCATCCATCCCTTTAAAGTAAGGACATACAGATTCAAGTTTATTGTCTATGGATTTGATAACCTTAGTTATATCAATGTCTGTAACCCCAAAACCAGTGGAAGATGAAAGAGCCTTTGCCTTCTTGTATTTTGCTCGGTAATGCTTGAAGCGTTCAGACATCTGTTTAGGCAAAATATCAATCCTTCCCTTGGTGTTATTCCGTAATTCATTTGCCATTAGAAGATAGCCATTAACTTTTGATGCTGGGGGCCGTCCTACTTTAGTTGCATACTCAGTACCAAACCAAGAATCATAGTTAGATTTGGTTTTCAGCCAGTTGATAAGAATGAGATGATCATCTTTTTTTAATTGAACAGTCTTAGATTTCTTGGCTGAGCGGGGGAAAGAGGGAGTAGTGGGATTTGAAGAACAACTGGGTGATGGCTGCCTTTGAGAAGATCTAGGACAACAAGGCATGTTAAAATATAAATGAAGATGAATAGGAGTAGAAACAAGCAGATGAGATAGAGAGATGAAAAGGAGCAGAAACAAGCATATGAGATAGCGAGATGAAAAGGATCAGAAATAAGCAGATGAGATGGTGAGGGGTTCTGAGCAGATAGAATGAACAGGATGGGATGAGAATGGGAGTGCACAGAAAGGTAGAAGGCATATTCAGAGAGTAGTCCAAGATGTGGTTATGGCAGAATGTAGGTCAAGATGTGGTTATGATAGAAAGTTGTCCAAGATGTGGTTATGAAAAGTTGAGTAAAAAAATGTCGGATAAGAGGTGAACATTGACACGTAAAGTGTCTAATAACCCAATTATTAGCAAAAATAATTGCGGAAGATAATTGGGGTATGCAGATTATTTTCCGCAATTAATTTAATTGCGGATCGTTCAACATTGATACCCCCTAATAAATGTATGTAGTGTGGATAAACATTTATTTTTAGAGGTAAAAATATATTTGATGCTAATGTGATGAGTAGAATTTTATTTATTGATATATATGTATGATGATGATGATGGTAATGTTTTTATTTATTGATTGATATGTTAATTCTATGATGATGATGATGTGGATGTTTTAATTCATGATATATAAGATGATTATGATGATGGGAATGTTTTAATTTATTGATATGATGATGGTAATGTTTTAAATTATTGATATGATGATGATGATGGTTATATTTTTATTGATTGGTTGATATGATGATGATGATGGTAATGTTTTAAATTAGTGCTGTTTTAATTTATTGATATATATGATGAATTTATAGATATGAAGAAGGTAATGTTTTAAATAATAGATATGATGATGATGATGGTAATGTTTTTATTTATTGATTGATATGTTAATGCTATGATGATGATGATGATTATGGTAAATTGTGGGAAAGTGCAGGCAAGAGCAAGATGGTTTAGAATATAAAATGAAAAAAATGAAAACTTACCAGGATGGGGCAAGGAGAAGAGTGTGGGTATGTGTGACATGGAGGGGTGGAGCTGGTTGTTGATGTGAGGGAGGAGGGGGGGAAGTTGGGTTAGCAAAAGAAAAAAAAGAAAGAAAACTTACTAGGGTGGACCAAGGATGAGTGGAGGGGGGGAAGTTGGGTTAGAGAAAGAAAAAAAAAAGAAAGAAAGAAAACTTACTAGGGTGGATCAAGGATGAGTGGAGGGGGGAAAGTTAGGTTAGCAAAAGGAAAAAAAAACCAAAGGACAACTTACCAGGATAAGTGGAGGGGTGGAGCTGGAGTAGGTGTGAGGGTGGAGGGGGGGGGAAATTTGGGTTAGCAAAAGAAAAAAAAACCAAAGGAAAACTTACCAGGATCAGTGGAGGGGTCAAGCTGGAGTTGGTGAAAGGGTCGAGGGGGGGAAGTTGGGCTATAAAAAGAATAAAAAATAAAGAAAACTTACCAGGGTGGGCCAAGGATGAGTGGAGGGGTGGACCTGTAGTTGGTGCCTGGGCAGGTGCAAGAAGATTAGAAAATAAAAAAGGAAAAATAAAAAAAAGATCTTACCAGGGTGGGGAAAGGAGAATGGGTGTAGGTATGTGCAACATGGAGGGGTGGAGCTGGAGTGGGTGCGAGGGCAGAAGGGGAGAAGTTAGGTTAATGAAATATTCTAAGTTTTAGGAAGTTAGGGCACCAGTTCTTTTATATATATAGATATGATTTTTGTATAATGCTAAGTTTACTATGATTCTGTAATTTAGAGTCTACAGGCTTTATATGCATAGTATTTCACATTGTGGTCATCCAACATTAGCTGGGGCCTTTGTTGTGTGGTTTGGTACGGTCTGGTGATGTCTTAAATGGCATTAATTTCTGCTTATGGTGTTTTTCTGGATTCACAGGCTGAATATTGGAGCTACGGGGATGAGGCTATTATCATTGGATAGTTCTGGGGTTTCTCTATATTTTATGTTTTGATGAGTGTTTTATATTCTTAGTTTTAAGGGCTCTTTTGGTCACTTTTCATTTTTACTATAACTGTTTAACTTTGTCTTTTGCATTTTTTGGGCTAACCTTGATTATTAGGTTTAAGTACCTAGAGCCATTAGACAGCCCTGGTTTCTCTCTATGTTTTATGCCTTGACAATTTTTAGCATATTTTAACATTTAAGGTGTTTTCTGGTTTTTTAGTTGTTTTTAGTGGTTTTCTGGCTTCAGGAGGCCCACCTTCCTTGGTCATGGCATGCTGGGGAGAACTTCTAAAGGGTTTTTTGTGCAATTTGGCTTGCATAAGCGCCAAATTAGTTGCTGTAGCATAGAGTTTTAGATAGGGGTCTGTGTGTACATACTGAATAAGACAGTTTGGGGCAAATTTAATTATCAACCAACCATCTGGTAGTTAGATCACTATTTCTTACTCTGTTTTCACTGTTTTTTGGCTATAATTGGCTGGGTTTGTTGCAAGTTTAGTTCTTCATTTAGCTAAACTTTGGAGACTGGTTTCTCTGGTGTAGCTTTGCAACCTGCATCAAGTATTATTGCTGTTTTCTGTGCAAAAAGTGCACAGTGTTTTTGGTTTTCTGGTGTGGTATTTCTGAATTTCAGGTTTTCTTTGGTCTGTGGTTTATCTAGGCTACTAACTTAACTTTTTAAGCAGTCAAGAAGTGTGTTGGAAGGGGTATTGTAAAAGTCTTCCATTTGCTGTAGCAAATTAATCTCACCTGGTATTTCTTAAAGGGACAGGGGATTTTCTCTCTGGTTTTTCTCCAACTCCCTTGGTCAAGGCCTATAGATAGTACTATAGGATTGTCTAAGACGTTCCCTACTTTTCCTGTCCAGAGAATTCCAGAGCTTCTCCAGAGATCATCAGAGTTTTTACAGAGCTTTTCCAGACTTCCAGACTCAATTAGAACCTTAAACCTCATGTAAAAATTCCTGAAAAATTACTGATGATCGAGCTACTTCTCCTTTAAATTCCTAACTAATTTTTGTAGCCCATGCAGTCCTATTCATTGAATTAAAAATCATCAAAGTTAAGTAATTTATGAAAAATCCAAAATAAACAAAATACACCACACAATATGGGGGGCAGACTCGCTAGCAAGTCTGAAACCTTGGACCCAAACTCACCACAGATTGAACACACATTGAGCTATTGACAAAGGAACCATACTATCAGGGATGAACACCACTCAGCAGAAAAGCTTTAGGTGAGTGTTCAATTAGAGTTCAGTATGGGTTTAATATGAGTTTAGTCTGAGTTCCATCTGAGTTCAGGTTGGGGATTTGCTAGCAAGTCCACCCCCTATATTGTGTAGTGATACTTTATAAAATTATTAAAAATAGAATAAAAATAGTGAAAATTCTACAAAAAGTTCTAAAGGTTCTTGAGCCTCCTAACTCTCATTTACATGCTCTTTTAAGACTTTACTTGAATTTCTTTCCATTAATTAATTTTTTAATCTTGACTTGTAAAATTAACCATTTTAAAATAACTTTCAACACCCATTCTTTCAAAATAAAATTATATAAAATCAGATTGGCTTATCCAATCTCTATAATAATCTCCAAAAAATTCCTTCAATAAACCTTAGTGCCACACCCTCCCTCAAATCAAGAATGTCCGCATTCTTAAAATTTGCATATTTGATTGACACATATTCATCTTCCCCTCATCCTCCTCAGCATGAAGACATTATGAAGTGAAGGTTACTATTGAAAAGTTTTTGATACTGATGTTTAAATATTCCAAAGAGATTATTTGTCTTTACTCTTCTTTTCTTCTTTAATACTTGATCACTTGAATTCTTTAGTGCTGATAAAATATTTTGTCTGGCTGAAACAATCTTTTCTGTCTGAATTTTAATTGATATATAATTTGAAATAAATTTTTAACTATACTTTATTTTCCTTGTGACAAACTCACTACTAAGAGAAAGGTTTTAATCCCTTCAGATTACCCTCTACAAATATCTACTTTTTCACAGCATGAGAGAGCAGGCCTCCCACTGAACCAAATACTCTGATTCCATTCTCATTGGGCTTCCTACTGATCCAAATACTCTAATTCCATTCTTTCCATAAGGTCCTCTAAGCTTCCACCTAAATATTCTACCAAAGAGACCCACTAGTATTCCAACTCCTATCCAACTTCAATGATTCAGCATCACAACATTCAAATAAATTTCCAACCCTTTGAATCACTTCTAAAATTTTGTAAGAAAACTGTAATTTTTGCCAGAATTTCTTAGAACCTTTATTTTCATCCTTTAACAATATCCACAAATAAACTTTAAAATCTAAATCTTTTTTAACCTTTATTAAGTTCATTTTATGACATCTTCCTTTCCTAAAGTTAGTTGCACCATATCCACTAATGACTGAGCTGTCCAAATGAGAGAATACCAGTATGAATACTGATAAACCAGTGATAAATTCAAAATGATTGAATTGAATATCCAAATAAATTAACACATCCTTCTAAAAACCTTGGGTAACCAAACATTTAATTGATTTCAAGTTTATAGTCTTGGTGGATTACCCCTTCTGCAAATCCCTACATAAATTGTCCATATAGTGGGTGAATTTCCAGTTTAATGTCTAGGTGGACCAAAGAGAAATTAATATCCAGTTTATGGTCATAGTGGACCAAAGATGGATAACTTTCCAGTTTAAGATCATAGAGAGCCAAAGACGTTTAGTTTATTCCAGTTTTATGTCATGGAGGACCAAACATTCCATCAATTACAACTGCTTACTGGTGTCCTTGAGCCCCAATTTTTCCACTATTCTTTTTCTCCATTCTCTATCCTCCAATTCAGGTTTTCTTTTCTATCCTAATTATAAACTCTTCAAGATGACTCCTTCCAACATCACTGCTTCTAATGACCAAGCCTGTGACCACTGCTCTTTTATCCATCAAGAGTGCACCTACACTTATAAACTGAAAAGATACACCTACAACAGGGCCTGTTCCAACTGTTTTAAAAAGAAGAGAAACTTTTCTGGCCTCAAATATGGCTCCTTCCCATTTCCAGCCACCAGCTTTGCTTCCCACTGTCATCCCTCTACTCCATCTCCTAAATCCACTACCTCCAAAAATTCTGCTTCATTTACACCTTCAGCCTTCTTGAACATTCCTTCTGACTCTGAATCCCTGGGTCCTCCTTCATCTGCTCTTCTTTCTGCTCCATCTCTTCAATCAAGGCTCTCTTCTGCCATCCCTAGAGCTCCTACTTCTCTTAAGACTATGTTAAAAACATCTAAATCTGTTCTGGATGTTTCTCCTTCACCATCTACTATGTTTCCACCCCCTATAACAGAGCCTATTCCTCCTAAGCCTAAATTTAGCAGGCCCCATTTTCCTTCTTCTATTCTTTCTTCAAAAAGACCCAGATCTCTTAGTCCTCAAGTATTATGTTGTAAAAAAAGGCCAAGTCCAATAGCTAAAGGTCCATCTCAACCTACCAGATAGGTAAACGTTCTAAAAAATGCTTACCTATCACAAAATTCTTAATCCCTACTCTTTCTTAATTGAAGAAATTTTTTTACCAAGTCTACCTTTGAGCTTAGATCTTGACATCATTGATTCTAGTGAGTAAAATAGTTTCTTCTTTCATTTTTGAATTTTATTAATTATCTAATACAGATTCTTCTGGATCTGTTTATTCCTCATCCACTTGCGATATCCCAGATACAGAACCATCATCTGCTTCTGTAAAGTTCCATGAAGTTTCCCAACAGCTTTATTTAATGTTCAACATTAATTTAGCCCATTAAAAAGATTATCCCCCTAAAGATAAAGCTGAAGTATATGCCAGGGAAAAATTTTTTCAAGGTCATTTTAAAATGGCCACTTGGTTGAAGCACCAACAAAAGTTTAAACTTGAAGAAATCAAAAATTTTACTAGATCTTCTCCTGAGACTTTTACTGTGCCTTCTTTGTCAAGAGAAAAACTTCAATAGCTCTTCTGGTCCCCTTGATAAAAATTTAAAAGAAACTAAAAAAATCTACTTATTATTATTTTTTTTAATTTTAATTTATATTATTATTATTTCTTCTTATTTTGTATTTTTATTTTCTTTAAATTATTGCATAAAAAAAATTAAAGTTATAAGGAAAATTTTTAATAGAAATATATATAATTATAAATTTAAAATTATTATGTTGAAAATAAAAAAAATATTTGGAAAAATATCCCCCAGCCATTTGATGAGCCATACCCCTGACATCATACCCACATCCAAGTGCACCTTGATGTGGGATACACAAGAAAGAAATTGAAAATGAAACATAAATTATTTTTGAAAATTTTGAAAACGTGAAAAGCAAAATGGAGAAATGATCACTAGGTGGGCAGCCTCCAATTTGAAAAAAAAATGATTGGAAACCACCAGTGAGCAATATCCCTGACAAATTAATTAACTTTTTTTAAAATAAAATTTAGAATGAAAATAGAAAAAAATAAAATTTCAGAAAACAAAGTAAGCCAAAACTAAATTAAAATATTAAAAAGAATAAAATCTTGAATCCAGCATTAAAAATTAGTGTGATTGATTGTTTTCATAGCAGTCCAGTTTATAGTCTTAGAAGACTTCCTATATAACAAAAACAAATCTAGGATTCAATTAGAAACAGGGAAACTATGGTAAAAAACATTGTGGGGTAATTTTGTATAGAGCAGCCAGCCCATGATTTACCCCCAAACTTGCCAATATTTAATTTAGAAGGTTCACCTGTGAACACTTCTACCAAAATAACAAAATTCATACATAAATCTTCACCATAAAATTTGACATTTAAATTTAACAATCAATTTATTCATAGTGATGGTAAATAGTTTATCCTCATTCCAGAGGAGATCTTCTTAAATGATAGTGAGTAGTTTATCCTCATTTTGGAGTCATAGTTCATTTCAATAACTAGGGAGTTTACCATCATTTTGGAGCTAGAGTTCATTTTGATAATTAAGTAGTTTAACCTCATTTTGGAGTTATTCAGCACATCTAGTGCCCCTAGGATGAAATGGCTTGACTTGGTCAGCAGCTACCCTTTTTTTCAACTCCACACCATCCAACTCTTTTAAAACATATGAACTGCCAGAAACCTGTTCCTTTACTACATATGGTCCATTCCACCTATCAGAAAACATCTTCCCCCACTGACTCTCCAAACTCCTATTATACACCAATACCATATCTCAAGCTTTCAAAGGCTTTCTGAGCCTATGAAACAATTGATTATCCCAATAGCTTACTGACTGATGTCTAATGTTTATCATTTCTGAATATGCCTTCTCTAAAGTTTCTTCTTTCTTTTCTAACTGAACCATTCTTGCACATAATAATTCTTCAGTAGATTTGACCATACCCCAGTCTACTCCAAGATATAATTCAGCCTCTAAATCAACTGCTAAAACCACTTTTTAACCAAAAACAAGCTTGTATGGTGAATATCCAGTCATCCTTTTGCAAGTGATTATTTCAGAAAATAATACTAATGGTAAATAGTGCCTCCACTTTTCAGAACTTGTTACACACATTTTAACTAAAGCATCCTTTATGACTTGATTCCCTCTTTCTACCATTCCTTCAGCTTCAAGATAATATGGGTTCTCTACCCTAACCTTTTATTCAACTCTTGATATAGCTTCTCTAAACTCTGTCCCAAATTCAGGACCTCCATCTACAGTCACCAATTTCATTAAACCATATCTATACACCCAATCCTTTATCAAGAAATCTGCCACATTTTTTGCTTTTAAATAAATGAGGCGCTGCCTCAACCCAGCTAGATAAATCATATCTGGCTAATATTAAATATTTATATCTTCCCTCTTTAATATGAACAGCATCCAAACTAACCCTACTGAAAAGAGTGTTTTCTCCAGTTGCATGTCCAGGTTCTTTTGACCTTAGATAACTCATTTGTTGACATTCTTCAAAGGACTGAACCCCTTGTTTAACAACCAGCTTTATTCCAGGCCAAAAAAATCTATCATCTATTTGTCTATATAACTCTCCAACACCTCTATTCCCAAGATCTTCATGCAGTTATTTCATAACCAACTCTTGCCCTTTCTTCTGAGAGATAACTTCTTGAGGATTTAGATACCTCCTTTTAATAAATCTTCTACCAGATTGTTAAAATTCTGGTGGCTTCCTTTTGATAACCACACATTCATCATTATCACAATTATCTAGCTTTTCCAACATTAATAAATATTTAACCATTTTATAATAAAATCCTGTCTTTCCCCAGACTCCAACTTGGAGTTCTAGTAGTATTATATGAATGGTCCCTTGTCTATCACATAAATCACCTGCACACAAATGAGCCATAAAACTTAGACCTTGACTTTGCCAACTTAATATAATAGATTTTAAATTTTTCACCTCTGAACTTTCCAACCTCTTATTAACCAAATTTTCTCCTAACATTTTAACACCTCCTTCAGCCTCAACCACTTCTTCTTTGTCCAACCTCCTTTTAACCCAATTTCCACTATCACCCAATCTCTCTTTAACCAAATTTTCCAACAATCCAACATATACACCATTCACCAATTTACTACTATCCCACACTACTTCACCATCCTCATCATACTACACCACATCTTTCCCTCCTCTTTTTTACCAAATTTATCTATATCTTCATCGAAATTCCCAAACTCATAATTTACCATATTTTTATAATTATCCAGTTTTTCTTCATAGTGGAGGTGATCATTATTTTTATTTACACATATTAAACCAGCCAGTTTAACCTCATGGGTGAGGTAAGGAAAGTCTTCAGCAACTTTTGTGCTAGCTTTGATCACAGGTATATCTTCATCAAATTCTTCTGAGTCAGAATCCTCTTCAGTGGGTGGTCTTCTTGATAATTCATCTGGAATAGTGAAAGTCTTTCCAGCCTTGTGAACTAAATCAAAAAAAAATTGAATAAAAGATACCCATCTGGTCATGGGTGCATTTGGTAAGCTTGGTGAATTGAAGATTTAGTGTTGACCCCATAAAAAATTTTGAAGTTTCTTTAAACTTTTTGCCACTTCACAGAGTTCCAATTTTTGTTGATAATATCTTGATTCCACCTCAGTAAAACCACAGATTCATACCTTTCTGGTCTAATATAACCAGCTCTATCCATTTGGGACAAGACTTCCCCAGCAGCAATCTGACTTGAGTCAACTTCTAAATAAATCCTACATTAATCCTTTCAATAATCTAATTTTTGCAGGACAATATCCTCCCCAACTACCTTCTACAACTTCACAAGCACTTTTCACATTCCTCATTCCACTCTCAGTCATCATCCTTTCTAGTCAACTGTCTTAATGGAGCCTCCAATGAATAAAAGTCATTGATAAACACTCTAACATAAACACATATGCCTAAAAACCCTCTGACTTTGGTTTTATTCATGGGTCTTGGCCAGGACTGTATTTCATTTACCTTCTTCTTTGAAATGATCCTTCCCTCTCAACATATCAAATGACCTAGGATCTCCAAAGCTGGTACACAACAAGAAAATTTGGAACATGAAATATTTAACCCAGCTTCTTCAATCCTAAACAAACTCTTCTCTAAAGTGACTGCATAATTACAGATAAATTTTTGTATCCCTGGATTCTCCTTCAACACTTTATTATCATAACCTGTTGAAGAACCTTTAATTCCACCATCATCAATAAATAAACCAGCATATTGTGTAATTTCATCTTTCAGAATCCAAGCCATCTGAGCCTGATAAACAGCAAGCAAATTTGTTTCTCCTTGAGATAATATTTTTAATTTTAATTTACCAAGTGGAGTATAAAAAGTTGTGAGAGGCCTAGAATCAAGATGTAACTCTCTCTCATCATATCCTCCCTTAATGTCACCTAACCCATAACAAATTCTTCCAGAAAATGCCTCCACAAACTCCTCTGCTCTAGGTGGTATTCCAAAATCTCTTATTTTGACCCTATTTAACTCCCTAAGATCATGAACTACCCTAAGCTTGCCATTAGGTTTCTTAATACAAAAACATCATCTCCTGGAGGTTCCAATTGTGTATGAAGCCTTCTTGTATCATCACCAGTCATTTCCAAACTAATGCCCATACCAGTCTGATATCCTATTCTTGCTTAAAATTCCATCAAAAATGGCACACCAAGAACCGTTTTCACAGCCCCTCTAGCCACATAAAGGTGTACTCTACCAAAAGATCCACCAACACATAGCTTGACATGCTCTGTCATTCCCATAAGTTCTTTTGCATGCCCACCAATGCCTCTAAATCTTCCACCAGTACCATTTTTAATTTGAAATACTATTAATGTAGCTTTCTTTAATGAAATTAAATTAATTTGAGATCCAGAATCCATAAGGGCCTTTACCTCTTTACAATTTAAGGTAACCATTAAATATCCCAGAGCAGAAAAATGAGTTTCCACCTCACCAAATGTTTTTTCAATTTCACACATATACTCCACCTCTTCAGCTGCTACCCATCTCCTTGTCAGATGCTTCTTTTAATTTTCTGAAATAGCTGAAATAATTTTAAATAATTCGCCTAAGGATAAAGGAATATGAAGTTAATTCACTCTTCCCAACACCACCTACATAGATTTTCTTGACCAGCTACTACTGGGCTTTCATATTGAACTTTATTTTTATTAACCTTGGCCCTGTGCACCTCTTGAGGACCCACATTGCCATCTTCACCCCCCATAATAACATCTTTATCTTAAATAAACTAGCTCCATAGCCTACTACTTTCCTTAATCCAGATCCATCACTGGTTTTTCTTAACCCTTCCATAGGAGTTGGACCACTAAAAACTGGTCTGAAGAGAGATGCCAATGGTACATCCTCCTCAAAATCTGATTCATCTTCAACAGGCATAGGCTCGCCATTTAAATCCAACTTTCCAAAACTGGGAGGCCATATCTGGCATCCCCTTCTTCATTTGATAAGGTTTTTCCTTAGAGTAAGGTTTCTTCTTCATCTTTTTAATCTCTGCCTTGCCTGAATTAGCCCTTAATTGGCTTTGAATGCTACTTTTAGCTTGAGTAGCAGCTTCCCTTCTAGTAGCATCAACATCATACTCCCCTGGCATACAGTTACCATCCACTCTAGCAACTGAACACAACTCTAGACCACCAAAATAAGTTGAAAATGTGGTCTTACTAACCTCCTTCTCTTATTCCTTATCAAACTTTCCACCTTCATTACCACCATTTTTTTACCACCTTTAGAATCATCATCATCATCATCTCCACTTAATTCTTCAAACCTGGCCCCCTTTTCAGCCATCATATTTCTCCTAATAAAATCCAGAGGAGCTTGCCTGTCACTGGGTTTGATGAAAGATCCATCAGGGAATTTATAAAACTTTACATCAAATTTGATTCTACCAGCTTGCAAGTCCTTATCCAAATAAAAGAAATCACTAGCTCTGTGCCCCTCCTATTACAATAGGAGAACACCCTGGGTTTGCCATATCCACCTCTAAAACATTTCCACAATTTACATTCCCATAACTACCAACATTTCCATTTCCATTCCCAGAAAACTGGTTACCACTTCCATTAAAGCCATAGTTCCTCCTCTCATAACCCCTAGATTGATAAGAAGAAAAATTAGAAGATGAAGCCACAGGAATTCTTTAGGCTTTTTTCTTTTCTTTAATAAATATTTTTAGCTTCTCTGTTAATTCAGACTAGTGATCAACCATTTTTTTGTCCAGATTTCTCTCAACTTTAGAAGTAAGCTGACCTATATGAGCCTTCTTTGCCTCTTGAGCTTTGACCATAATATTGTTATTTTCAACAAAAACGTCACTAACCTTGCTGACATATTGAGTACAAGATTCTTGATATTTTTCCAGTGCCATAAGTTTTAGATACACCAGGATGTTCTCTTTAATGACCTCTAGATTATGCAGCTTCTGTTCCCCATTTTTCAGATCCTTCATCAAGTTTTTTCAACACATCCATCCTAATATACCTACTAAAAGAAGACCAGAACAGATCCTTGGCCTGATTTTCATGGCCTATTTCCACCACCAAAATCAAATATTCCACCACTTCATCAGACTTTCCACATAAATTTTTAAAGTAAACCAAATTAGGAACACCACCTTTAGCTTTCCAATCACTGAAAATTTTGTTGAGGTTCACCATAGTATACCTAACACCCCATCTATCAACCAGATTTATTGATAATTTTAACCAGTTCCACTTCTTATATCCATACATGTCAGTGTGTGCTAGTATCTAAGTATTATTTAATAGTAAATATTAATGGTCCAACTACATATTGTTAAATGATTTAGTGATTAAACCTCAGAGGAAGACTAATAAAATAGTTATTCTCAATATAAACTCACAATACTTGGATTTTTATGCGTGCTAGTGGTGGAAAATAGATAAATAAAATATAGTTATAGCTTATAAAAAGATAATATCAATTTATAAAATGCTTTATAATATATTTCTATATGATAATAATTGTGTTGTAGTGTTTATTTGATGTGTAGTAAGTAAGCGATGTCCAATAACCCCTCAAATCCTCCCTTACTTATACCAAAATCCACTGGAGTGCACAGACTATCAATCCATATGATGTCACTGCTATCCCTGGCAGTTACAGCACTGTGAAGGCCCATAGACTCCCCATGGCGTCCACTTCAAGCAGATTCAACACCCAGACCTCCAGTAAGGACCCTCCATCACAATTAATGATACCACAGACTCATACCATAAATAGAATAAACAGATAAAAGCGGATACCATAAAGAAACAGGTAAAATAACTCATCCAAAGAGTATATAATGAAACCAAAAGCATGTAAAGGAACCAAATTAACTGTCCAAGCCCCCAATAATATCCCCAAGAATCCATATTAACCCAGTAATCATATCCCAACCCATAAATCCATGAATATCCATCCAAGGAAGCAGTTTAAGTTGTCCAATCTGGATATATGTGCCTGAAATATGTGTATATGCTTCTGTAGGCCTTGTGAGTCCACTAAATATGTCCATATTACCTAAAATAAGCAGAAAAACAAAGTTTATAGGCTATTAAGAGGTTAAAACCCACTTATAGACCTAAATATACATAATATAACTACATATTTTACTGAATATGAGGTTTATGTAAACATATAAGCCTATGTATGTCTATAATTACTTAATATCACTTAAGATAAGTAAATTATGACTCCATTAATACCTTAATAAGTATTATTAGGCTATAGATAAGCTATTTAAACTACTATAAGTCATATAATAGTGTAACAATTATATATATATGTATTATAACCATATATATAAGTATTTTAACCTTATTTTTAAGTTATAAGCTTAATTTAATTAAGGTTATCTTATTTTAAACATAAGAATAACTCAGTCCTGGGGATACCTAGGCTGAAAATCCATATCAATGACCTCTTTCTCCACCTCTCTGTCCACAATAAAAAATTAGATTTGCTTCACCATATCCAAATGAGAAGCCCCATCCACAGAAGCAGAAGCTTCATACCTTCTCAAAAACCATTTAAATTCTTCACTATTGAACCTGGGCCCATCTCAAGATACAATCCTAACAAATTCCATGACAGGAAGAGCAGCACCAGCAACACCAGATCCAGAAGCAGAAGACATCCCATAAATTAAAAGATAAACTGTTAAAATAAGATAAGTGTTTATTTAATAAGCCTCTTTCAGGCTAAAATAGTCCAAGTACCAAGTAAGATTGATTAAATTCCAGAAAATTTGAACCCCACTTGGGAGTCACCAATGTAGAAAGACTCTTACAGTTTCCTTGCTGAAAAAAGAATCTAAGAGAGTTGGATAAACAGAAGAAAACCCTGCCCCTTTAAGTAAAATATAGGTTCACAATTAACTAAGCTAAAAATTCTACTTGATATGGAAAAGACTTGTTGTCTATTTTAAAATTACAGTTTTGAGATGCAAAATTGTTTTTCTTTAATGTTAGGTGAAGTAAATACAACAGTGAAGTTGTACTAGCAGAGTTATTTAAATGATTGGAATGTTCATATATTTGTGAAAAATTTTTAAAATCAGGTCCCTGAATTTGTGAAATTTACAATGATACCCTATAAGTATATGTAAATGTGTTGTGGATTAATTTTTATAAAGTGTTATATAAAAGTGTTATTTATAAGGGTATTACAAATAATAATTGCTGTTATTTGTTATTGGTTGTAGATTGGTAGGATAATGGTTGTATGTTTAGATAGTGTGATTTTTAGATATTGTGTCTAATTTAGAGTCTACAGCTTCATATGCATAGCTAGTTCACATGCCATATTTTCCCTTCCTGGAGCATCCCAGAGCTTGTCTAGAGTATCCCAGAGTTTGTACAGAGCTAGTCTGGAGAATCCCAGAGCTTGTATGGACTTCTGGACTTATTTAGAACCTTAAAGTCTTATTAAAAAGTCTAAAAAATTACAAATGATAGAGCTACTTCCCCTCTATGTTCCCAACCAATTTTTCATAGTCTGCACAGCCTGATTTATCTAATTAAAAATTATCAAAGCTAAGTAAAGTATGAAAAATCAAAAATAATCAAAAATAATTTATAAAATTATTAAAAATAGAAGAAAAATAGTAAAAATTCCCCCAAAATTCTCAAAGGTTCATAAGACTCCTGAATTTTATTTCCATGCTCTTTTAAGCCTATACTTACATTTCTTGAACAATAAATACTTGTTAAATCTTGAATTGTAAAATTAACTCTTTTAAACAACTTTTAATGCTATTTTCTTTAAAAATAATAAAAAATATATAAAATTAGATTGACTTTCCCAATCTTTATAACAAACTCCCAATATCCTCCTTTAATAAGCCTTAGTGCCATACTAATCTTTAGGCTACCACAGCATATGTATTTGGGTACTGGATTGTGGACTAAAAGGTTGACTTTTGCTTTGAGTGTCACATGGCACCTGACATATTGTAACAGTCTGTAATTTTCTGCAGAAAATTAGTCTCACCTGGTATTTCTCAAAGGGACAAGGTTTTTTCACTCAATATTTTCTCCAACTCCCTAGTTCAAGGCCTATAGCTAGCACTATAATATAGTCTGCAGAATGAGAGAGAGAGATTGCATAAGGAAGTTTTATGGGGCAAGCACTATGGGGCACTCCTCATTGTAAAACATTTTAAGTAATCCACTTACTTCTTAGTCTCACTTCTGTCTTAATCATAGTCAGTAATGTCTTAGGATAGCATTAGAACTAGTAGTAGTCCACCCTCTTAGGTCTTAAAAGAATTTTAAGAATCACTTTAAATATTATCCCATAATCTTAACCCTCCAGAGCCAAAGTTTGAGACATTCAGTTAAGGTTTTTTTCTCTTTTTTTTATACCCTGTATTACTTAGTGCATATGTGTCAGTCAGGTGTTAATTATAAATACAAATTAATTATTTGATTTTTACTATTATAAATCACTTAAGCAGTGATAAATATTATGACTCAAAAAGTCAATATAAAAACAAATAATTTAACATACTCAAAATACTAAAATCTCTCTAGTACTCTTTAAGTGAGAAATTCTATAAATTTAATTGTTGAAATGGGAATAGCTCTTTGAGGTGTAACTAAATATATGAGTAATTTATGTGATATACAAAATAACCTTGGAGTGGGAAATTAAATATTTTAGTATTTTGATACATGAGAATTTATCCTGGAGTAGAAATTTTAAGTGTATTCTATTTTAATGACATTCTGAGATATAACAATGTGTACCTTCAAGGAATTTTCTTTTCATTTTTTTATATTAATTTTGTATTTATTTATTGGAAATTTAGCGATTCTGTCAAGGGTCACTTTTGGTCTAGAAGCTTTGGTACGGTGTAATATGAAGATTTTTAAGGATTATTTGACTCTCAAAAGTTAGGTACGTATTTCTCAATCAAGTATGATTTCTTTTACTCAAAGTAAGAGGTAGATTTAAATATTTTATATAAGTTATAGAATAGAATTACATTTGTTGTAAGTACTAAAGATATAAAATATAATAAATAAGTTTTAGTGTTGTAGTAATTGTAATAAAATGAGTTGGTAAAATAGAATGATCAAAAGACAATAAAAAGAAAGGCCTTTTATAGGCAAAGGAGAGACAAAGCACGGAAATCAAATTCTAAAAACAGTGGGAGAGAGAGAAAAAGAACATTCCAGAAAGAGTATTTCAAATAATAAAGTTATTCCAAAAAGAAGGCGTCAAAAAGATGTATTTACAGAGTATGTCAGAAATACATCAATATTTTTAATATTTACTGTAAATGTCAATCCTAAATAAGAAATTTGATTTTTTTTTGTATATATTTAATATTATTTGAATGTTTAAATCTTATTTTATCTTTGTATTTTATTTTTTAAATATAAAGTTTTATTTTTTCCCAACCTGTCAAATGAGCACGGTGTTAGAGAAAAATATAAGGGACAAAATTATAATTTTAATTTTACTTATTTATTTAATTAATTAATTTAATTTTAACATTCTGTAACTAGTTAATTTATAACTAATTTTAATGTAACTAAATGATAATTAAATAATAATTAAAGATGATAAGGTGCGGCTTCATCCAGTAAATAATTAATTATTTCACTGGGTAAGTCTAGTAGCCTGGCTGACACTCCCTCACTCTAAAAAAAATAATAAAAAAAATGCTATGATTTTTTCTTCTTATACTTTTTTAGTAGAGTAGGAAGATTAGATATCTCCTTCCCAGGTATCCAAGAATCATATTCAGATGATTTATTCTTGAATCTCAATAAGTATTCTGTACCTTTCTCAGCAGTGACTATTCTGTCATTTAAAATTTTTTCAATTTCTGCTGTCTCAGTGATTTCATTTGGGGTTTTCTTTGGTCTACCCCTCCTTTTTGGAAATAAATCACTATTGGATGTGTAAGGTTTCAAAAGAGATATTGGAAAAACAGGATGTTTTGTGTCATATGGGGAATACAGAATAACTTCAACTGCATTATCTCCAATCATTCTTCTGACAACAAAAGGACCAACAAATGGATCTTTTAATTTGTTATTACCTTGTAAGTTGAAGTGGACTGTAGAAATCAACACTTCATCACCCTTTTTAAAAGTGTATTCTTTATGGGATTTGTCCCATCTTTTCTTCTCATATTCAAATGATTTTTCAATACATTTTTGAGCATGATTTCTACATAGTTGTTGCATTTGAAGAAAAGATTTTACACCAGGATGTATATCCAATTTAGGTATTTTGTTATTGAGAATTTGGGCAGGAGTATTAGGAACATATCCAAGCCAGAGCTCAAAAGGCTTCCTTTGAGTAACAGAATGAACAGTGCTATTATAAGCAAATTCTAACCCAGGAAGTAAGGTAACCCAATCATGAGTGAATCTGTCATTATCTTTATACTCAAGGCCAAAGGCACAATATCTTCTTATCATGTCCTCTAAAGTCTGAATCATTCTTTCAGCTAAACCATCAGTCTGAGGGTGATGGGCAGTAGAAAGTTTCAGATCACAACCACAAACATCCATCAGAGACATCCAAAATTCAGAAGTAAATTTAGGGTCTCTGTCAGAGATTATGGCTTTAGGAAAACCAGCAGTATTAAACATATGAGACCACCATAAGAAAGCTAATTCTTTAGTGGAAACATCCTTGTGGGTAGGGATAAATTTACACATTTTTGTGAATCTGTCCACAATAACCCAACAAGAGTTATAACTGTCTTTACCAGCAATAGGTAATCCTGTTACAAAATCCATGTTTATTATTTGCCATGGAGCATCAGGAGGTTCAATATGTTGCATTAATCCTGCTCTTTTACCAGTTAATCTTTTTGATTTTTGGCATGAATCACAGGATTCAACATATAATTTTGTGTCCTCAGACATATTAACCCACCAAGCAGTGTTCTTAATTCTGATCATTGTTTTTTCAAGATCAAAATGTCCAGCTAATATGTCATCATGACAAATTTTCAAGATGATTTCTTTCATAGAAGGAGGAATAACAATAACATTACTCAACTTTCTTCTATAATATAGATATCCTTCATCAATTGAAAATTTTCCTTTTTCCAAACCTTTTTGGTACTTTGGTGGAAGGGTTTTAATTAATGCTTGTATTGAAGCATTCTTTGGATCATTTAATATGGTGCATAACTTTTTCAAGTCAGTGTCCTTATCATATGATTCCAGAATAAGCTGTAATAGCTCTTCCTCCATATCAACCACATATATCCCATGGATATGGATAATTTCATCCTCAGGATCATAAGCAGGATTTGAGTCATAATTTGGTAAGGGTAACCTTGATAACATATCCACATTTGAGTGACCAATACCAGCTCTGTGAATAATTGTCATTCTCCCTCTGTACTCTTGAACAGCCAGCTGCCATCTAAACATATGTCTATTAGGTGTTTTCAAGTTTAAAAGGGATTTAACTGCACTTCAGTCAGTGACAAGTTCAAATTTCTGGTCATCTAGGTAATAATGAAGCTTTTCCAGAGCCCATACTACAGCTAAACACTCTAATTGAGTAGCACCATATTTCAATTCACTATTTCTCAAGGTTCTTGAAATATAACAAATTACTACTTCTGAAACTTTATCATTTATCACTTCTTTTTGATGGAGGGCAGCACCAAGACCAATAAAACTGGCATCAGTGTACAAAACAAATGGTTGATCAAAGTCAGGTAAAGCAAGAATTGGTGCTGACATCAAACAGTGTTTCATAGTGTCAAAGGCTCTTTGTCTTTCACTATTCCAGACAAAAGCAACATCCTTTCTAGTTAATTGGGTAAGGGGTAAAGCTATGACTTGGTAATTTTTAATATACTGTCTATAGTATCCACACATTCCCAAAAAACTTTGGAGCTCTCTCACTGTTGTAGGAGCTTTCACCTGTTGTATGGCTGCCACTTTGTTTTGGTCAACACATATCTGTAAGCCTGAAACAACATGACCAAGAACTTTTAAAGAATGGAAACCAAATTTACATTTCTTCAAAGCAAGTGTCATATTTATTTCATCCATTTTCTGGAATACTTTACACAGGTGTTTAAGATGGTCCTCAAATGTTTTTGAGAATATAATGATATCATCAATATAAACCATCAGCCAACCTTCAATTATCTCTTGATGGAATTTGTTATCCATTACTTTTTGGAAAAAAGAAGGGGCATTTTTAGGGCCAAATGGCATCCTAATATACTTATAAATACCCATATGAGTGGCAATCATCAGAAAGTTCTGAGAATTTTTCTCAAAAGGTACCTGGTGATATCCCTTATTACCATCCAAACAGCTGATATATTTAGCACCCTGTAAAGTAGCATGTATAGAGCTGATTCTAGGTAAAGGATAGATATCATCAACAGTATAAGTATTTAGTGTTCTATAATCACCACATAACCTGGCTTTATCTTTCTCATAAGAAATTAGGACAGGTGAGATAACACAATATTTAGGTGTTTCAACTACCTTTTCAATAATATTCATTTTTAAAAGGGTAGAGATATTATCTTCAATATCTTTTCTCTTTGTGGGAGAAGCAGGATAAGGCTTCTTCTTTAAACTAGGTGGTGTATCAGTTAATGGGCAAGACAGTGAAAGTTTCATTTCCTCTTTAACTAATCCCAGTTCATGTGACCCATGAGCAAAGGCCATAGGAAAAGATTTTATCAAGTTAATGATGGAATCTTTATCCTCACCAGAAAGTTGTTCTCCAAAAGAGGCATTGTCAATTTCAGACATAAGGGCATGCATTTCCTTTGTAGATCTTCCTTTATATTGAACCACAGAATTACATGTGTTCAATTCTGGTTTTAATAATTTTCTAGGGGAGGAAATCTTAAATTTTCTCCTCCCATTCATCCCCATTGTGAAACATTGGTTTGAAGGATCCAATTTTATGCCATACTTGGTTAAAATATCATTCCCTACAATAAACCAATTGCTCAAGTTATCATTTTTCATGACAACAAAATCACAAATAACTCTTACAAAACCATGGTTATATTTAAAAAACACTGTGGCTTTGTATTTACCAATGGGGGACAAAACAGAGCCATATCCTCTCCAATTTTCAGAAATGATAGGCAACAGTTTAGATTTATAGTCTTGATCTACTGAGGCAAGTGCTCTTTCAGATACTACACTTCCTCCAGCTCCAGAATCCAGAACAACTTCAATGCTGGTTCCATTAATCAAGACTGGTGCCTTAAGAGGGGCAATAACAATTGAGTTATCCTCAATGTTCTTTATGATCTCAGCATCCTCAACTGTAGATAAATCATTATTATCAATGTCAATAGTATTTAAATAATGAATATCTTCTTCCAGCATCAAGATTTCTTGTTGAGATTCATATGAAATATTGCTGGCACAATCACTTGATGTATCATCCAGTGCCACTGTGTCATCAGCATGCTCCTCTGTTTGTTCTACAAGATTTATATTCCTGTCACAAACATGGCCTTTCTGCCAAGGCTTGTTGCACTTGAAGCAAGTGTTTGTTGCATACTTCTTTGGTGAAACAGGGGCAGAAGGTTTACCAACCTTTTCCAGAGGTTTTTGTTGGTAAGTGGAGGGTTTCTCCAAAGGGGTCCTAGGAATGAAGAGCATCCTGCACTATATGTTCCTTCACAGAATTGTAAGAATATTTCTGGTCATTTAACAATGAGTTCAATGTTTCTTCAATGGTTGTTAGTCTTGTTTTCATTCTTGGAAGACTAGATAAACTTTCATTGATAGTTGCAAAAGATAATTGGTTTTTATGTTGAAAAGATGACAAATGGTCACTCAATCTTTTCAGATTTATCTTATCTATTTCTAACTCCTGGCAACAGGCAGATACAGTATCTTTTAGTTTAGACAAATCATTTTTTATATTTTGCCATAAAGCAATTTTCTTTTCATGGGTTGCTTTGTAATGAGACAATTCATCAGAGACTCTCTGTGCTTCACTTTTTAATGCTTGATAACCCTGATCAGTTAACAAACTATTATATCTCTGAGTCAATTGCATATTGTTCATTATATGATTTTGCTTGGCAATAATATCTCACAAGTGCTCATCATAATTCTTGCTACATCTGGAGTGTTTCTCAATAAGGAAACTGAGTAACTTTCCAGACTCTCATAGAACTCAGGGTCAAGAGTTTCATCAATCACAGCCATATCAGGATTAATCATTGAGGTAGAAATTAAAAGTAATGGATTGGATACATGAGATAACTGTCTACTATTCCCAGCTTCTATAGGTCTCAAGGTTTCATCCTGCCTTCCAGATTTACCTGAAGGAACAGAGTCAGCCACAAGAAAAGGCACTTGAGAATCAATAGAGGGACGTACCAGGGTTTGCTGGGTATCACCATATTGGGCTTCCTTCTTCTTTTGACTCCTTAATAAGGGTGGGGAGGAGTGGGGTTGGCCTGGGTGGGCCTTGATGGACCTACCTGAGGTAACTGATGCTGATTTTGAGCTAAGTAGTCCCACTGTGTGTTGAGCCAGTCCCACTGCCACTTGGACACTTCCACCATCTCTTGGGATTGGGGAGCCAATTGTTGTTGATCCCTGGGAGGAAGAGGTTTCCTTTTCTCTTGGAGAGAAGTATTTGTTCTTTTCTCCCTTTCTTCCAAGGCATCTACCCTTACCTTTAGTTTTAAGCTGTCTGTCTTTAACTCCTTTATGTGGGTTGACAGATTCTTTATCTGCTGGGACAACGGCATCTTTTTTATCTTGAAGCCTCTTGGAAGCTCTTATGGTGGGTTTGTCCTGGGCTTCTGATCCTGAGTATTGTCCACTAGGATTTCTACTTCTTCCATTTCTACATCCTGTTTGGGGCAAGGATTTATTAGTTTGAGAAATTCTTCTTGTTAAAGGAGAACTTACAGAAGTAGGCATATCAAAATCAATTAAGTCTAGTTCTTCTTCACGTGCAGCAAAACCACTTTGATCAGTCATTTTAAGATTCTACTGAAATGAAGGAAAAGAGACAAAAAATTAATTAGTCTCTATTTTTAATTTTTATTTAACAGAAATAAAATAAAAATAATAAAAAAAATCTTTTTAGGATAAAAATCAACTTAAATAAAATTAATAAAAGAAAAAATTTAAAACCAGGATAATGCAATCAACTGTAGAAATAAATTAGAATTTCTATTAATTTTTATTTTCAGGATTTAAATCAACTAATTTATTACCAGGATTTATTGTCAACTGAAATAATCAAAATATGAATCTTTATTAATAAAAATTATTTTAACTGATTACTTAACTACCAGGACTTAATGTCAACTGAAGTAATTTAAATATGAATTTTATTACTTAAAAAGATTTATTGGATTACCAGGACTCAAAGTCAACTGAAGTAATGAAATGTTAATTATTTATTAAAAAAAATATATAATTGTTAGGACAATTTGTCAACTGGAACAATTAATTAATCAGGACAAATGTCAACTGAAAAATTATAATAATTATTTTATTTAATAAAAATATTATTGTCAGGACAGCTTGTCAACTGGAACAATCAAAATTAAAATTAATCAGGACAATTGTCAACTGAAAAATGATAATAATTAATATTAATATATAATTATTTTATTACCTCTGGGACTAAGAACAGTTATTGCTCTATTATGGTCAACCAGGAAAAATAAAAAAAATATATAATAATAAAAATAAATTCCAATTACCAGACACCTCCCCCTGCAAAATGAGCAAATTAATGCCACTTACAGAGTGCTGAGTAAAAGGAAATACGTAGCAAATGAAGAGTGAAGAGTAACCCACAAATAGTAATCACAATAATTACCACGATATATACGATCTTTAGTCAGTATATGAACTTAAGTTTTGCAGCGCGGTTCGATTCCCGTTTGCAGCAAAAAACTTTTATCACGTGACGTATGACGTTCGTCGTTTTCTCGCCTCCACTCGTCCTTTACAGGTGCTTGTACGCCAATAGTCCCCTCGATTACGCCTCAAGTAACGTTGCGCCGTTAATATTTCAGAAAGGATCCCAATTGTCAAGGGTCACTTTTGGTCTAGAAGCTTTGGTACGGTGTAATATGAAGATTTTTAAGGATTATTTGACTCTCAAAAGTTAGGTACGTATTTCTCAATCAAGTATGATTTCTTTTACTCAAAGTAAGAGGTAGATTTAAATATTTTATATAAGTTATAGAATAGAATTACATTTGTTGTAAGTACTAAAGATATAAAATATAATAAATAAGTTTTAGTGTTGTAGTAATTGTAATAAAATGAGTTGGTAAAATAGAATGATCAAAAGACAACAAAAAGAGAGGCCTTTTATAGGCAAAGGAGAGACAAAGCACGGAAATCAAATTCTAAAAACAGTGGGAGAGAGAGAAAAAGAACATTCCAGAAAGAGTATTTCAAATAATAAAGTTATTCCAAAAAGAAGGCGTCAAAAAGATGTATTTACAGAGTATGTCAGAAATACATCAATATTTTTAATATTTACTGTAAATGTCAATCCTAAATAAGAAATTTGATTTTTTTTTGTATATATTTAATATTATTTGAATGTTTAAATCTTATTTTATCTTTGTATTTTTTTTTTAAATATAAAGTTTTATTTTTTCCCAACCTGTCAAATGAGCACGGTGTTAGAGAAAAATATAAGGGACAAAATTATAATTTTAATTTTACTTATTTATTTAATTAATTAATTTAATTTTAACATTCTGTAACTAGTTAATTTATAACTAATTTTAATGTAACTAAATGATAATTAAATAATAATTAAAGATGATAAGGTGCGGCTTCATCCAGTAAATAATTAATTATTTCACTGGGTAAGTCTAGTAGCCTGGCTGACAGATTCTCTCTCTCCTGTGGTAGTGTTTTATATACTGTATTAAAATTAAATAGGTGGAATTCCAGTCTATAAAAGGGGGGTTTGGAAGGGGAGATGATTCATTCATTTTAAATCTTTTTTATCTCTCTAAAATAGTTATATAACTATTAAATACCTATACATTCAAGTCTTATTTATCATTAGCTTCATTAAGTAATTATAAGTAATGAACTACTACTATAGTGAAATTAAAAAGCAAAATAATATTTTTTTATAAACTCTTTTGACTCACTGTAGATACAAGCCATTAGAAAATTGGGGGTCTTTTCTGAATTCCAAATTGATTATCAATATCATTGGTTGCACACCCTAGTCATTGGGTTTGAAATCAATAAAACCATGGACACAGTAGTGAGGGTAGTGGAGCATCAGACCACATTAGCATATTTATTGTTGTATCTTCATTAGACCTTCTGCCTGTGAGCAAAAAAAAAACTTACCAGTTTTTTGATCAGGAGGTCAATTTTTTTATTTTTCAAGGGATATGTGCACTAAAAAGGATAAAAAAGAATGTAAGAAGAATTTTTTCTTTCATTATAGTTTTTAAGGTGTATTTAGAAAAAATCTAGCAATATTATTCCTACCTTTATCTGAAATTCAATGAATTTGTTGCCTTGAAAAACCATTCATGTAGTAGCTGGTATAAAGAAGATTAATAGAATTTTAGATATAAAATAGCTATACTTCTACTAGTTATAATAGAAAAAATATGAGAGGAACAGATATAATTTTGTAGTCTTTTTTATCAGGAATTATATTTTCAGAGAATTTTATTGTCTTTATTTTAAGAAAATTTTGAAATATAAACTTAATATATAGAATAATTTATTATTAATTCATAAACTTTCTCCTGGGTTTTATGCACTAAATATATTAGAAATAATACCAAGAATATAATATATTACCAAGAATCATTAGTTAGTAAATTATTCCAGGAGGTATATTTAGTTTGATTATATCATCTTAAAATCCATTTCTGATTAAAATTATACTAATCTCTCAAGAATATGTTATATAAAAGGAATCTTTATAACTAGCAATAATAAGATTAACAATTGTGAGAAAATTATGGTACCTTAGGGATATAATAAATTATATTTTAAGAGAGTCCTTTTATTAGATAAGGGAAATAAACCATTAACTAATAAATATTTTCCTAATTTTTATTTTTATATTTTTTTCAGGTTAAAATTTGACACAGAATTAAAATAAATAAAATATTAAATAAAATTGTTTATGATAAAAAATTAATGTCAGTACAAATACAAAAAACTTATAACAAGTATACTTATTGTCAAAATAAAAATTTTTCAAAATTTAAATTTGATATATTTTGGTAGTTGATTTAGTAATAAAATCTCTCTTTAATTAATATAACTTCTAAAAATTATCTACTCTAGTAGCAATTATATAAATAACCTTTTTAATTACAAAAAGAAAATTGGAAAAAAGTGAGATTAAGATTGATTATAGTGAGAGATAAGTAAGTTCCACCTCAAACAAGTTGTTAAAAATGATTCTGATAATATTATTACAGGACCTAGGGATGGAAGAAGAATTGGGTCTTCTTGATTTCAAAATAGAATTGTCAGGCTGAGTTCAAGTACAAGGACGTGAACTAGCTTGAATGGTCAGTTGTCTAGAAGATTTTAATGGTCCTATATGAATACTGTAATCTAAATCCAATAAGTAGTAAAATATAATCAAAATTAAAGGTCTCAGTAATATAACTCTCACTATCTTTATATATGGCTTACAATCTTTGTAGTTGGTAGAAAAATAGATTTTATAATTCAGATACTATTCAAAAGTCTTATAAAATTACTAATTGATATGTATTGTAATTTATTTGGTTATATTGGTAAATTGTAAATGATAAAGAATGCAGAAAACAAGACCAAAAACCCCCTCTTTTTATACACACTAAGTTTCCCCAATAACCACCTTGATGTACCATCCAATACAATGTTAATGACGCCTTCAAACAATTAATAGACCTCTCCATCAACGCCCCTAGTGACCAATAACATAATTAAACAAACAACAACCACTAAAATCCTATTAATAATAAGGGAGATCCATCAAAATTAAAGAAAAGACAAAAAGAGAGTATATGCGTGGAAAACAATATTATAACAGGGTGAAAGGAGACTTTTTAAGGTTAATTATAGCTTAATAATAAGGGGAATCTACAGTAGAAATGGAGGGGCTAATCCTGACATTTGACTACATGAAATTCCCATCCAAAAATAACCAAAATTGACTGAGAAACCACCCAAAAACTTAAAAAAGAGCGTGAGATGTGGGGTAACTACATGCAGTCCTTGGCAGGCGCTTGCACGGGTAAATCCTTGACTAAAATTAGGAGAATTTAAGCGTGGTGATGAAATAAAGTGCCAAGAGTGAGGTTATTAATGAAATTAGTGCATATAAACAAGGTCAATGCATTATTAATTAAGCTAGGACACTAAATAAGCGCCTGTTGCCTATTTTAGTGTGTTTCCCCACAGTGGGCGTAGAATGTGGGGTATTTATAGTGTGAAAAAGCTAACTTTGCTAAAAATGAAGCTATTCACACGGGAAAAAAGCAGGCAGTATGTAGCCAGTACACAGAAGCCATTTCTGGCATAAAAAACACCAAATTTGAAAAGTGTTATTTTTATGCATTTAAATAGCCAAATCAATAGTTCTAAATGAGCCCAATTGATCTGTCAAAGCGCAATTTTGATATTCTCAATTTTATAGCGCATATAGTCAACTTTTAAGTGAAATAAAGTGCATTTCTTGTTTTTTGTGTAAAACAATGAATATAACAGCTTTAAGTGTACTTAAAAATTATGTAGCCTTATACTTAAGGTTCTTAAGATTACCCTAACATATTCCAACTTAATATTAAGTACATAAGACTTATAAAAGGTGGATATATGCATGTATATAAGGTGTTATAATGGCATTTTTTGTGTATTATCATAATTTTACTTATGTATACTGTTTGTGTACTCTCATTTATTGTTCCCATGTATAGTTCATGTGTTTAACATAACTTATAAGCACTTTTTACTCAGTCCTGGGGATATACAGGCTGACAAGAATCAACAGCCCAAAAACTCAAAAAGGAGGCAAGAATCTCATCACTAGAGAAAGAAAAAACTTTGAAACCTCTTTATCCAACAGAAAAAATTCCAAAAGGCTTCAAGATAAAAGAACTTCCCTTAAAATCTCAACTGTCCAATGTATATCACTAGCTGAAAACTCTGCAAGGGGAAATGGTAAAAGTGTCAAAGTTGCAATAAAGGCTAGTAACTGTAGAAAGAAGGTGTCAAGTAGCACACAAAAGCACCTTGAACCTTCTAGAAGGTGCTGATCCTTCAATACATTTGTGACACAAGAATAACTCATATTTGATGCCATGTGAGCTAGCATCATCAATTTTAAGTGTGCAGTCTTTCTAGAATAATTTCAGTGAGCTAGAACTGAATCAAATATAAGATAGGTATTGGCACCTGTGATCAAGTGCCCACATTTTTTTTCTAGTGAGGACATTTTTCAGTGACAAATGAAAAACCTATTTCCCACTTTTCCTCAACCTCAGCCTTAAATACAAACAGAGCAGCATCAACCACCTCCTTATCTTGCAACCCAAGAATAAATGGTAGTTACAAAATTGAAGTGTGAATGGTACAAAAATACTTGGCAGAACAACCAGCCCCAAGTAGGTCCATCAAGACATGCCCAATAACCTTCTCAGAATCCTCACCCTTGCCACAAAAAGAAGAAGGAAAAGACAGTAGCTCAGAGTATTTAGTAAGCTCTGCTTATCTTTATTATTGCTTAAATTTTACTAATAATTCTCCATATACAGGTAAATGTATTTTTATTAATGATATTACTTTTAGGCCTGTAGAGAATAATCATTATAGGATTGTATCTGATCCTGAAGATATGGTTAATAAATTTTCTTGTGATGATAATATAAGTTTGACTTGAACTTCTTAAATAAATCCTTATATTAATGGATTAAGGGGGAGAGTTTCAAATGATGAGTTAGTTAAATTACTTTAGACAATCTGAGTTTCAATTTTAAGAAACTCTCTTAATTTTAATAAAATTAAGAATACTGAGGTAGTGAGAGTAATAAAATATTTGATTAATAGAGTGATTAATTAGCAGTGAAATTGTGGTTTCTCTTCTAAAGCTCAAGACAAAGTTTATATTGAGTTACAAGACCTTTGTGATGAATTGGAGGAATTAATTATTAGGCTGAGTAAAGAAAATCAATCATTGAGAGACAAATTTTCCTTTTTGAAAAGTTTTTCTTCTGAACTCAAGTCAAAAATAATAGGGGGTGTCAGTTCTGGCAAATCCGCACTTAAATTAAGTGCGGATTTCAAACCAAATCAGCACTTACAAATCAGCACTTAAATTTTGCAAAAAAGTCACTTATTTCAAAAAAGGGTGTCAGTTATGACCTCAAATCAGCACTTTTTTCCCGTTTTTTTTCACAACCACATTTTGGCCACAAAACATCCCTTCATTTCTTACCCCATCCCTGTCACATGTGACACACTGACCTTCCTTGCTACCTACCCATCAATCCTCGGCACACACCCCTTCCTGACATTTTCAATATTTTGACCAGGCATGTTTACATTCTTTTTTACTTATTTCTTCTACTTTTTAATCTTTTTTCTTGTTATGTGCCAGTTTCATAATGCCTCCCAGACATTCCAAATCTCAAAAGGTAACTCAAAAATCTGCTTCGTCACAAAAGTCTCCTCGTAAAGCAAGGATTACATAGAAAAAAAATCAGTGACTTTTTCTATTACTTACAACTGTTTTTACAGAATTGAAAACTATGTTTCAGCTAATATTTTATGGAAGTGAACTCTGTTCTTCGCCCGAAGAACAGAGTTCATCCTCCTATTTTCACACTCTGTTTGCACCAATCTCCATCCCTTTCAATTCTATCAACACATGCTTGTCTTCCCTCCCCATGCCTTTCGCTATCCTCCCAGCCCCATTGTATGCCATCCTCTTTTGATCCCCATTTCACCCCTCTCAACCTCTCCCAGACCCTTTTCTTCATTTAAAATGCCTCGGAACCCTTAATCTTCCCTTCCAACTCTTTCCCAACCTTTGAGTGACTGAAAAAATATGCGTTTGCTGAAAATATGCGATTTCATGTTGAGTTGATGAAAGAAAACACAGAGAGAAAAAAAAATAAGACTTTAACAGCAAATTCAAAAACCAAAAAAATATGCAAAAAAATTTACCATTCTCAGTGAATAATACATGCAAATTGATAATTTGAAGAGAAAGAGAAAAAAATTAAAATTGCGTTGAAAAATGTTGGAGTGTTATTGGAAGGATTTTCGCCCTTATACTAGTTGATTGAGAAATAGAAGTGTTGGATATAGTCGGAGGTGAATCAACTTGTTCATCTTCATACAGCTCTAACCATTGATCTTTGAGGTCAGCAAGTAGGTTATGAAGTATAGTGCAACACAGAATCCAGTTGATCACCGCCTCCATTTCAGATTTATTTCTAAGAGGACTTCTTAATTCCCTTAAACTAGAAAAACGGCCTTTCAAGATTCCAATAGAATGTTCAATACGGACTCTTGACTTTGCCAAATGATTGTTGAATTTGGCATTTTGACTGTCTTCTGAAGCTGCTCCCCGAAAAGCAGGAAGTACATACTTTCCATTCTCATAAGCAGAATCTGCAAGAAGATACTGATTTTCATCAAAGAATTTTTCAGGTTCATTTGAAATATGCATTCTTTGGAAGACGTAGGAGTCATGACATGAGCCAGGATAGCCAGCAAAGAATGATATAAATTTTTTGTTTACGTCACATATAAGCTGAACGTTAATTGAATATCTATAAAGAAGATATATTTGTTTGTGTTAGTTTCAAGGAGGATGAAAGGAGTTAAAAATAATCTACCTCTTTTTACGGTCAAAGTAATTGTTTCCACCTTGAGCAGGTTTCTGGCTCAAAGGAATAGTAGTACCATCAACAAAACCAATACATCCTGGAAAGCCCTCTGCTTGCATAACCTGAGATGATTCAAGTCGCTCTTCTTTTGTTGGCCAGGTGAGAAGTTGAGATTCCAAGGAGTTGATGGCAGTGATACATCGTTTGGTATAAGTGTTAACTGAACCATACCCTAAATCAAAGACATTTTCTAAACGTTTCAAAGCGGCTCCATTACCATTTGAACCCAAACAACATAGTGTGATGGCCAATTGAATTGAAGGATGTTGTTGTTCTTTTTGAGAATTATTGTGAAATATGGGATGATCCTGAATAAGCTCAAGCAATTTAAGGAAACATTCCTGAGAAGTCCTGAACAGCCATCTAAAACTGGGTGTAGATAGTTTAAGAAGTGTTTGGATGGTGTACTTGGGGGTATGAAGTACTTGAGGCTTTCTGGGAAGAAGGTAACGTTTCCTGGCCATTTTTGATAAAACGACAAAATCTTCTTCTAGATCAGAATCGGAATCAGAGTCCAAGAGCAGTTCAAGCGCCATGAAAGTCATTGCTTTATGTAATTTATCACGATTTGAAAGTGAGGAAGGCATGACTCTTATATGATATGATATGAAGATGTAAATGATGTATGATGTTTTGGGTTATGAAGTGTTATGCTGTGGAGTGCTGCGTATGAATGGGATGATGCTGACAAATCAGTGAAATGGGACTTGATGGTGAAATCAGCACTTTTGGTTGAGAAAGTGCGGATTTGAGTGAAATAAGTGACTTATTTCATTTTGAAATCCACCAGTATTGGGGCTAGTGTGTTTTGGAAATCCGCACTTATTTAAGTGCGGATTTGGTCAAATTTAAGTGCGGATTTGTAAGTGCGGATTTGCCAGAACTGACACCCCCTAATAAATCTGAAGACTTTATATAAGGATTTAGAGCATAAAGCAACAAATCTGAATAATTTGTATAGTGAATTAGAGACTTATTTTTCTGTAAATTCGATCCAAGAAAATTTCACCTTGAAAAATGAGTGTGATTTTTTAAAGCTGAATTAAAAAGAATATAAGATAAAATGGAAACAATTGATTCCAGAAATAAATTATCATTAGCCACTTTGAATACTAAGGTGGCTGAAATTCCTACTTTAATAAATAAAGTTGGGAGTCATGGAAAAATCTTTGAGAAAAAAAAGGTTTGAAAATATGTCTACACTTTCAGTACATGAACCTATGGCTGGTCCATCTTCTTAAAAGATTCCTTAAAATATTGTGAGGAAAGAGCCAGAAAATAGTACTCTTAAGGTAAATGAAAGGGTATTAAGTCTTCAAAAAAATAACTTCTGTAGAAATAAGTCCCATAATTTTCACACTGAATTTTCGGAGCACCTTTATAGACTCCAAGAAATACTCAGTTTGGAGAAATATCAACATAAATCTGATAATTCTTCTCATTAAAATAGTTGGCCAAAGGTGGAAAGATATTCAACTTTTTATGGGAGCCTGGATCAGATTGGCAAAATTTTATCCAGAGAATTAATAATTTGAAAAATAGTTATAAGTTACCTAATGAAGAAATTACTTCTAAATTGATTTCTTTATTTGAGAATTCTGCTCTAATATGGTATGAGTCTGTTTCATTGGAGGGGTGGATCATATCTGGGATAAATGGAAATATTTGATTCAAGAATAATTTGGAGTATCTATCTTTAGATTAGCTCACCCAAGATTTTATGAGGACTTTAAATATTACTCCTCTGTAAAGCCAATTTCTCTCTTAATGAAATTAAAAAAAATTGAGAGCAATTGACCCAAAAATAGATTATGACTTATTGAAGGAAAAGTTTCTTATAAGCTATAAAATTCTTTGAAGGATTTAGTTTATTCTAGGACTGAAACTGTGAAGGAAAATTACTTTTTCATTTCTAGGTTTAATGAAGTATTGATGAATAGCAGGTTTCAACCAAGAAATACCACCCAAATAATAATTATTTATTCAAAACTACAAGACAAACACCTTCTGTGGAAGAGCCTGGTAAAACCTCTGTCCCAATGGCTTCTAGAGAATAGAAAAATAATACTTGTGGGAAATATGAGAAGCCTTGGAAAAAAGGACATTTTTTTAAGAAAAGAATAAATCTTATTTAACAAAAAAATGATCCAGAAAGTGATCACCAGACTCCTGCATCTGAGGGTTCTTCTAGAGATTGTGAAAGTAATATTTCTTACAGTTACAACAATTACCAAGAAGTATATATTTCTGAAAATGACATAAATATTCTTGAAAATTATGAAATTATAAATCATGATTCTTTAAGTGATGCTAAAGATGCCTAAGCTATAAGGGATATTTAAAATGAGTCCATATTTCTCACACAAATCAAAGTGCCTGTGATGATAAATGGGAAGAAATTAGAATTAATATTGGATACTGGTTCTGGAGGAAGTTGTCACAGGACATATGACACTCAAAGCAAAAATGTCTCAGTAATTCTATAATCCAAGGAATAATTATGTCAACTAAATGCATAGGCAAAGCACAGAAGCAAAATTTGCCTAGCAGCTGTGTTTCCTTTGTGTTCTAAATCCAGACTTGCTTATTCAACTGCACTTTATCTAAATTAGTCAATTGATTCAATTATGCACTAATGCTTTTCAATTTAAGAAGACCAAAACACTTTTAGAGCTATACTCAATGAAATATTTTAAATGTTGGTTATTAGGGGGTGTCAGTTCTGGCAAATCCGCACTTACAAATCCACACTTAAATTTGACCAAATTTGCACTTAAATAAGTGCAGATTTCCGAAACACACTAGCCCCAATACTGGTGGATTTCAAAATGAAATAAGTCACTTATTTCACTCAAATCCGCACTTTCTCAACCAAAAGTGCTGATTTCACCATCAAGTCCCATTTCACTGATTTGTCAGCATCATCCCATTCATACGCAGCACTCCGCAGCATAACACTTCATAACTCAAAACATCGTACATCACTTACATCTTCATATCATATCATATAAGAGTTATGCCTTCCTCACTTTCAAATCGTGATAAATTACATAAAGCAATGACTTTCATGGCTCTTGAACTGCTCTTGGACTCTGATTGCGATTCTGATTCTGATCTAGAAGAAGATTTTGTCTTTTTATCAAAAATGGCCACGAAACGTTACCTTCTTCCCAGAAAGCCTCAAGTACTTCATACCCCCAAGTACACCATCCAAACACTTCTTAAACTATCTACACCCAGTTTTAGAGAGCTGTTCAGGACTTCTCAGGAATTTTTCCTTAAATTGCTTGAGCTTATTCAGGATCATCCCATATTTCACAATAATTCTCAAAAAGAACAACAACATCCTTCAATTCAATTGGCCATCACACTATGTCGTTTGGGTTCAAATGGTAATGGAGCCGCTTTGAAACGTTTAGAAAATGTCTTTGATTTAGGGTATGGTTCAGTTAACACTTATACCAAACGATGTATCACTTCCATCAACTCCTTGGAATCTCAACTTCTCACCTGGCCAACAAAAGAAGAGCGACTTGAATCATCTCAGGTTATGCAAGCAGAGGGCTTTCCAGGATGTATTGGTTTTGTTGATGGTACTACTATTCCTTTGAGCCAGAAACCTGGTCAAGGTGGAAACAATTACTTTGACCGTAAAAAGAGGTAGATTATTTTTAACTCCTTTCATCCTCCTTGAAACTAACACAAACAAATATATCTTCTTTATAGATATTCAATTAACGTTCAGCTTATATGTGACGTAAACAAAAAATTTATATCATTCTTCGCTGGCTATCCTGGCTCATGTCATGACTCCTACGTTTTCCAAAGAATGCATATTTCAAATGAACCTGAAAAATTCTTTGATGAAAATCAGTATCTTCTTGCAGATTCTGCTTATGTGAATGGAAAGTATGTACTTCCTGCTTTTCGGGGAGCAGCTTCAGAAGACAGTCAAAATGCCAAATTCAACAATCATTTGGCAAATTCAAGAGTCCGTATTGAACATTCTATTGGAATCTTGAAAGGCTTTTTTTCTAGTTTAAGGGAATTAAGAAGTCCTCTTAGAAATAAATCTGAAATGGAGGCGGTGATCAACTGGATTCTGTGTTGCACTATACTTCATAACCTACTTGCTGACCTCAAAGATCAATGGTTAGAGCTGTATGAAGATGAACAAGTTGATTCACCTCCGACTATATCCAACACTTCTATTTCTCAATCAACTAGTATAAGGGCGAAAATCCTTCCAATAACACTCCAACATTTTTCAACGCAATTTTAATTTTTTTCTCTTTCTCTTCAAATTATCAATTTGCATGTATTATTCACTGAGAATGGTAAATTTTTTTGCATATTTTTTTGGTTTTTGAATTTGCTGTTAAAGTCTTATTTTTTTTTCTCTCTGTGTTTTCTTTCATCAACTCAACATGAAATCGCATATTTTCAGCAAACGCATATTTTTTCAGTCACTCAAAGGTTGGGAAAGAGTTGGAAGGGAAGATTAAGGGTTCTGAGGCATTTTAAATGAAGAAAAGGGTCTGGGAGAGGTTGAGAGGGGTGAAATGGGGATCAAAAGAGGATGGCATACAATGGGGCTGGGAGGATAGCGAAAGGCATGGGGAGGGAAGACAAGCATGTGTTGATAGAATTGAAAGGGATGGAGATTGGTGCAAACAGAGTGTGAAAATAGGAGGATGAACTCTGTTCTTCGCCCGAAGAACAGAGTTCACTTCCATTCACTTATATTTCTTTTTTCTCAACTCATCTCTCCAGGTAAGTCATTTTATTCTTTTTAAACAGAGTGTGAAAATAGGAGGATGAACTCTGTTCTTCGGGCGAAGAACAGAGTTCACTTCCATAAAATATTAGCTGAAACATAGTTTTCAATTCTGTAAAAACAGTTGTAAGTAATAGAAAAAGTCACTGATTTTTTTTATATGTAATCTGAAATTTTTTAATAAAATTATTGTATTTAAGAATTGCAATATTGTCAATCAATCTTTATTGATCAACTTAATTTAATAAAGTATTATTTAAATAAGTTGCTTCAAAAAATACTTTGCATTGAACCTAGTTTCTAGACTTGATCTGCATTTTGGCTTAAGGAATTGTCATTACTTTAAAAGTAGTATACTTGACATATCTTATTTATATATTAATTAATTTATGTAATTATATTAAATTTTGATGACTTTCACCCTTTACTTCAATAAAATGCAGGGGAGGGTATTGCCAATTTTTTAAATCTGACATGTGAAATTGATGACTTAGAAAAATTTGGTGGTACCCACCCCTTGTTTCAATAAAATGCAGGGGGGGGGGTATTGCCAATTTTTTAAATCTGACATGTGAAATTGATGACTTAGAAAAATTTGGTGGTACCCACCCCTTGTTTCAATAAAATGCAGGGGAGGGTATTGCCAATTTTTTAAATCTGACATGTGAAATTGATGACTTAGAAAAATTTAGATAAGCAAACTTATTGACTAGAAAGTAAAGATAGAAAATTTTTATTATACATTCAAATTTTTGTCAAAAATAACGTACTATATTCTTTTCCTTTTATAAGTCAGCATATAAGAAAATATTACCAAAATTAAATTAACTAGAAAAACAATTTATCAATTGAAAAGGTCAAGTAATTTTTTAATGTCCTCATAAGATTGGCCATTTTTAACACATTCCATAATGAAATCTTTTTTTTTAAAACTCTCTTGTTTTTCCAATTCACAAGTAGCCATTTCTCTTTGAAATTGACGGTCATTTACTCTTTCCATCTGCTCTACCTCAAATTTTTTTTCTTCCAAATCTAAGGCTTGCTGATCTTTCCTTAGCATATGATCAAACTTCATCTTCTCAAAGTCAAGGGCATTATTTGCAATAGTTGATTTCGCTGAGAAAATTAAATTGAAATAAATAAATAAATGAGTTAATGATTAAGATATATAGTAAACAAAACTTACTTATATCTTTTTTTTCAAAATAATCCTCAAGGGAGCCAAATGAGCTTGTTGAAGTATTACCACGTTTTAATAGATGGTTCAAGTTCATTGAAGTTGAGGCTCGACGCTTTAGTTTGGAGTTTGAACAAGAGGCTTCAGGAAGTTCTTCTAAAGCAGCTTCTAAAGAGGTATTCACATTTCCAGAATTGAGATTATTTAATGGAGATTGAGTTTGAGTAGGAGGAGACTAGAAAGAAAGAGAAATTCAGAGAAGAATTGAAGAAAAAACAAAAAGTAAACATACATTTAAATTTTGGGCCTCTGAGGATTCAGATATTCTGCGATATAATTGTTCTGCTTGATAGTTGGGATCATCTTCAGCTGAACTATGGTTAGAAGGTGGAGGGGATTGATCTTCTTCAAGTAAAGGTGTGTTGGGAGGATTATAGGAAGGTTTGGATCCAGAGGGTATATGCTTAGTAGTATCATGTAGAAACCAAGGGTTTACATCAACTCGGGTGCCAAAAAGATTATCCATTTCCTCATAGAAAGGACACATGACATTGAGCTTTTCGGAAACAGTAGTAATTCCAATCTCCAAATCATCATCGTCAATACCAAAGCCAGTTTCATTTACAGCATGATGAGTCTTTTTATATTTTGAATGGTAACTCTTAAATCTCTCCTTCATTTGTTTAGGATTGATATCGATTCTCCCCCTTGTTTTCTTCCTTACTTCATTGGCCATCAGCAAGTAGCCATTAACCTTTGAAGAAGGTGGACGTCCAATACGAGTGGACTTTTCACATCCAAAACATGCTTCAAAATTTGATTTTATTTTAAGGAAGTTGATTATGATGAGATAATCATCCTTTTTAAGCTGACCTGAACCTGCCTTTGATTTTTCAGGTGTAGGGCTTGCTTTACGAGGAGACTTTTGTGACGAAGCAGATTTTTGAGTTACCTTTTGAGATTTGGAATGTCTGGGAGGCATTATGAAACTGGCACATAACAAGAAAAAAGATTAAAAAGTAGAAGAAATAAGTAAAAAAGAATGTAAACATGCCTGGTCAAAATATTGAAAATGTCAGGAAGGGGTGTGTGCCGAGGATTGATGGGTAGGTAGCGAGGAAGGTCAGTGTGTCACATGTGACAGGGATGGGGTAAGAAAGGAAGGGATGTTTTGTGGCCAAAATGTGGTTGTGAAAAAAAACAGGAAAAAAGTGCTGATTTGAGGTCATAACTGACACCCTTTTTTGAAATAAGTGACTTTTTTGCAAAATTTAAGTGCTGATTTGTAAGTGCTGATTTGGTTTGAAATCCGCACTTAATTTAAGTGCGGATTTGCCAGAACTGACACCCCCTATTATGTCGCTGAGGGTTGTTAAAAGGTCTGTGAGCAGGAACAGGTTGTAATGTTAGAGGGTCTGTGATATGGTGACAACTCTTACTAAAGGGGTCAGTGAGAGATGGAGTTGCCTAAATAAATGGTGTTGGTTTTGATGCAACATTCTTTTGAACTAAATTATAATATAATTGTGATAGTAGTTAAAATTATATCAATATATATTGGGCTATTATTGTTCCCATCCTTTTCTTAAGAATCCATTTTAAATAAATTTTAAGTTTAAAGCATTTCCTTTAATTATTAAGTTTCCAAACCTTTTTTAGATTTCTTAAAATATTAGTATCACTTTTAAATACATATTAATATTCCACTCAAACATATCTCAAAGCAGGATAAAGTTCTTTGACATATCTTTGAACCAATTCTTCTATGTATTCCTCTGTGCCTTGAAAAAGTTTCAACTCTCCCTTCCAACCTCACTTACTCAGGAACACCCTCAACCTTGTGCATAGGTTTTCTGGTGACAGAAGTTTGGTATCTTCAAAAGAATTAGCCACTAATGATAAAGACTAAAAGAGTAATCTTCTGCCCATGGAAAATACATATTGGAAAGGATATGGTTCAATATCAAGTCCTATAGTTAAATATAAAACCAAAATATTTTTTAAATATATCCGTGGGTTTGTAAGAGCTTTCTGTGAATTGTTTTTCATGAATGGTGACAATTTAAGAAATTGGTTTATTATGGGAAATGTTATTATAACCAAGTTTGGTATAAGATTAGATCCAGAAAATCAATGGTTCACAATGGGGTTAAATGCAAAGAAGAAGTTTAAAATCAATTCTTACAAAAAACCTGAAGTTCAACTCATGAAATAATGTTTTACCATTGATAAGTTAAAAGGTAGACCAACTGATGAAGAAAATGAATTACAAAATGGAATTCATAAAGCATCTTTTGGAGAAAAATTGGAGGAAAGTCAAAATTAATCAATATTGCATTTAATTCAATCCTTTCCAATGGCCTTTGCACATGTTACACATGAACTGGGATTGAATTTTGATCAGGATGTAAAACTTACTTTAACATGTGAGTCAAAGGAGATAACACCCAGCTTAAAAAAAGAGACCTTATCCTACATTTCCTTCCAAGAGAAATGATATTGAAGAAAATATCTCAACCTTTCTTGAAGAGGAGCATAATTGAAAAGGTTGATGTAACACCCAAATATTGTGTTATAAAACTTGTATTAATATCTTATGAAAAAGACAAAACAAGATTGTGTGGGGATTATAGAGCCCTTAATACCCATACAGTTGATGATATCTACCCTTTTCCCAGGATAAACTCAATACATGCTACACTACAAGGAGAAAAGTATATAAGTTGTCTGGATGGAAATAAAGGATATCATCAAATAATTGTTAAAAGGAATTCTCAAAACCTTTTGTTAATTTCTACACATATGGGTATTTACAAATATATATTACAATGTCTTTTGACCCTAAGAATGCTCCATCTGTGTTTCTGGAAGTGATGGATAACACATTCCACCAAGAAATAATGGAAGGATGGATGATGGTATATATTTATAACATCATTATTTTTTATAAAAACTTTGAGGATCATTTTTATAACCTGAGTAGAGTATCTAATAAATTGGAAAAAATAAATATGACTCTTTTTTTAAAGAAATTTAAATTTTTTTTAAATTCTTTGAAGGTGGTAAACCATTTTGTCCCTGGCTTACAAATATGTGTTGACCAGAAGAAAGTGGCTGCTATTCAGAAAGTAAATTTTCCTACTAATGTGAAGGAAGTAAAAGTTTTTCTGTGTATGTGTGGCTACTATAAAAATGCATTTAGAATTATCAAGTATTGGCTTCATCTCTCACACAGATGATCAAGAAGGAAGAAGTTTTTTTCTGGAATATTGAAAGAAAAAGAGCTTTTTATACCTCAAAACAATGCTTTGTTTCTGCTCCTACACTTAGACTACCAAAATTTTCATTAACCATCTGTCTTATATATTGATACCAGTCTCTTTAGACTTGTTACTGCACTCCACCAGAAACAAGTCATCAGAACTAAAGTTTCTGAGGTAGTAATTTGCTATATTTCTAGAACCTTGAAGAAAAGTAAAATGAATTATTGAGCTAATCAAATGGAATGTTTGGCAGTTGTTTGGTCTCTGGATAAATTAAATTATTACCTGGAGGACCAAAAATTTTAATTGATTACTGGTTGTAGTGCATTTAAATCATTATTGAACATTAAAACCCCAAATATGCACATGCTTAGATGGCAACTGGCAGTGCAAGAATTTAGATGAAGAACAACAGACATTTGTAGATCAGGGAACATGCAATCAAATGTGGATATGTTTTCTAGATTAAATCTTCGAAAAATTGATTGTAATCCTGTATATTGTCACCGGACAACCTACACACAAGATTGAGGATGATCCCAAAGTAAGTGAGATAAAAGGATGAGGAAAATTAAAACTTCAAAGAACAGAGGATTACTTCAAGGAAGTGATTTGAAGATAGAACTGAGTAACTAAGAATGGTTTCTAATATTCTTTGAGGAATAATTAATGTATAATGTAGGGACACTAACTATTATGGTGAATCTCACATAGGGTTGCAACTTAATAATCAAAGGGAAGATTTAAGTATTTAGGACTTTAATAAAATTGATTATTAAGAGAGAGAAGGACAAATATAATAATAGCCTAATAAGGATTTAACTACTATCACAAATATATTTTATAATTTAATTCTAGAGAAAGTCAAACCAAAGTAACCCCCTTTAAATATCCTATTCCTCCTTGCACTGACCCATTAACCAACCAGCCACCATATTACTCACAGACCCATTTAATCTATCAGACTTCCCAATTACTAATTAATCTAACCTTATAATCCTTCTTTCCTGTTCCTACTTCCCAGACCCACAATTACCCCTTTTGATTATTGCCCTGACTTTAGTGCTATAGCGCGCGTAGATTGCTTATTTTTGAAAAGTATAAGCATATTTAAATTTAGTATACTTTATAGTTTGAATAGTGCAGCTAATTCAAGAACACAATAGAGTGTAATTGTTCCAATTTTGCTTTTCATGTATTGCTAGGAGTTAGGCTTGAATAGTGGTGTAATTGAGATACTTTTGCTTTGAGTGTCATGTGGCGCATGACATATATGTACCAGAGGAAGATGTCACATATATCTTTGGTGTATATATTGTGGATATGGAAGAGAAACTGATGTAACTATTACTAGCTTTGCATGAAGAAAATTTTGAATTAAAAAAACTATCAAAAGTTCATAATGACCTCAAGAATACATCTATACAAAGTTTGATAAAAAGACTACCTGAACAGAAACAAAGTGCTTTATCAACAAGAAATTTCTCCATTAAGGATGGTTGTATATATTACAGAAGATGACTGAGTAATTTTGAAGTCATTTCTACTTGCATGAAGGAAACCATGTTGAAAATTTGTCATGATGACATATTAGATGGACATTTTGAGCTTGAAAAAACACTTATAAGACTGAAGAATACAGAATGGTGGATTAATATGTCTGATGATCCAAAGTCTTATGTTAAATCCTGTGGTGCTTTCCAGAAATCCATGAGAACTTCTGGTAAGAGAGCTGGATTAATGCAACAGATTTAGAAACCAAACAAATCATGGAAAATTATTAACATGGACTCTTTTAATGGTTTACCCACATCAGGGAAGGAAAATTTTAACTCTTGTTGAGTTATTTTAGACAGAGTTACAAAAATGTATAAATTCATTCCTATTGATAAAGAGGTTTCCACAAAAGAGTTATTGTTTCTGTGGTGGTTAAATATATTTAAAACTGCAGGCTTCTTAAAAGCCATTATCTCTTACAGAGATCCAAAATTTACTTCTGAATTTTGGATGTCTTTAGTTGAAATTATTGGTTGTTAATTAAAATTGTCAACAGCTCACCACCCTCAAACTGATAGATTGGCTGAGAGAATTATTAAAACACAAGAAGACATGATCAGGAAATACTGTAATTTTTGGTTTAAAATTGAAAGAGAATTAGAGATTTACTCATTTTTGAGTCACCTTACTACCTGATCTTGAAATTTCCTACAACATAACTGTTCATTCAGTCACCAAAAGGAAACCTTTTTAGCTCTGGAATGACTATGAACCAGATACTCCTGCTCATTTAATTAATAATAATTTACCCAATATTGAGACTCATCCTAATGCTAAATCTTTCCTTCAAATGCAGAAATAATGCAAAAAGTATGCAGAAAATTGTGTTGAGAAGACTTTTGATTATGAAAAGAAGAGATGGGATAAATCTCATAAAGATAGCACATTCAATAAAGGGTATGAAATATTGATATCTACAGTACAATTTAATGTACAATTTAATTTTTGGCAGGTCATCTAGAGGAAAGAAGTAAAACACCAAAGAAACAGAAGAAGGAAAAGAAGAAAGGAAAAAAAGAAGAATAAGACAAGGAAATAACTACAACTAATCAAGAAGGTAAGAGGTTTAAAAATCAACCATTGGATGTAACAGGTTTATTTGAATCAAGTAAGTATTTTTGTTTATCTCACCTATATCTAAACAAAATAAAACAATGAACCTCTCTTAAAGAAACCTTGTATATAGTTTAATTTCTCAATTTATGTAATTGCAACGCAGTAATAAAATTGAGAGAAAAATACTAGTAATGGTAACAAAATATGTTATTTATAATTTGTAAAGTAATATAAGTTATGGAGACTACAAAGTGAGAAACCCAAGGCTTTAAATAGGCAAATGAGGCCCTCTGAGACATTACTAAGGGTAAAAAATAAAAGAAACAAATAAAATGAATTGTTACAGAAAATTAGGGTTCTACATAGCTATTTACAAAAACAGAGCAAAAGACCCCAATGTATCCATCCCTTTAAACCCTGTAACCATTTAAGAGATGAAATAGAATACTAATTTGATCAACAACAGAAAAAATGTAACTATAGTAATTACAAACATGTTACATTTTGTTGTATTGTAAAAAATTCAATTTTTTTAATGAAACAAATATATTTTATACTATTTGGGATGTACAATTTTTTATATCTAACTAATATATCTTAAAACAATATTAATTAAGCAATTTAATCAATTGATCTAGTATAATAATTGTTTTAATTAAACAATTATTTTAATAAAATCAGTTTTATTAAAATAAAACACTTATTGTTTAAAAAAATGGTTTCACTTTTTTAATGTATTTATTTAATTTATTTATTTATTTATTTTATTTTATTGGTCCAATTGTGAGGAAAATTTAGTTCTCAATAAATGTGTAAGGTATATTTATTTTTATGGTTTAATCTATATAATTAATTAATTAGTAAATTACATGATAAGTTGATGTTTTTACTTATAATATTTTTTAATTAATTAGTTCTAAATTTATAAATATTAAGTACATAAAAACATACCATTCTTCTTATAGAATAAAATTTTCTATTGTATTGAAATGTATATACATTATATGATAATAAAATTAATATAACAATTTATGTCAGCCAGGCTAGACCAGGAGCCCAGTAAATGATATGTTAATTTATTGGACCTGAAAGAGAGCGTAAAAAATGCATTTTATGTATATAAATTAATATTTTTTTGCATAATAAAATTATATAAGTATCTTATTAAATATAAGTGTTATATTAATTTTATTGTTATATAAATTATTTATACATTTAAATTAAGCATAATATATTCTATATTCTACAAATAATGGCAAATTTTTATGTATTTAATAATTATAAATTAATAATTAATTAATTACAAACATATATTATAATTATATGTGTAAAATTGACTTTTAATGTAATTAAATTAAATAATTAAATTTATATATTAAATAAAACTTTTCATATATTATTAAACAATAATATTGGGCGCTTTTTCGAACTTTAATTGTGTCAAAAAATTATTAAATAAATTATAACACTTATTTAATAACATAGTATTAAAATCCCCACTTTAAATTACAAATATCATTAAATTAATTTTATGTTTCATTTAAACTAATTATTGAATTAATTACATAGTTAAAACAATTAATTAAAATTGCTTTAAACTGGATTGAATTGATTACATGAATTTTTGGCATGAAAATAATTCTATTTGTTTTACTTAAACCCTTTACATGTCACTGTAATGTCTGTTTGGGATTATTTTACTCACTGTTCTCATGTTTCAAACTTACTTGGTTACTAATTATTTTAATTAAGTGTTTTGGGAAAATTATGGTGGGAAAATTAGTTACTTACTCATGGGCTTAGTTGATTGTCTCATGTTTTTCTCTCAGTCTCCATGTTTTAGTTCTATTCTTTTTAATGTCTAGTTTCATGTTATTCCTTTTTGTAATTACTATATGGTGACTCTTCAGAGGGTCCTTTGCCTATAAAAGGCTTTGGATTATCCCCTGTAGCTGCATCATTATTTACACTCAACTCAACTCCATTTTATTATGTTTATTATATCTTTATTAATATTAGTAATCTAAATTAAAAAGTATATACATATTCCTAGGTTGCCTTAAGTCTAATAATAATTATAACTGATTGCCACGCCTTGAAAATAATTACTAGTTAAAATATATTATAATTTAAAAAACCCTTTCATTTGTGTCAAGTCCCCAAGCAATCTCGTTGCCTTCTCTTTTAAAATGCATATATTTTTTTATTATTTTACCCCTTTATATTATCTTGTCTTCCTCCTCTCTATTTTCCTTCTTTTTCTTCTCCTTCTTCTAGATGACCGGCCAACAATTTATTTAAAGCATATTTGTTGTATAGTTTTATTTTAATATAATATTTAATTTGTATATGTTTTAAATCCAATTTTTTCTTATTGTAATTTAACATAAGATTTTACATGCCTTTCAATATAGCCTGGCTGACACACTACGCAATATAGGGGGTGGACTTGCTAGCAAGTCCTCAACCTGAACTCAGATGGAACTCAGATGGAACTCAGACTGAACTCATACTGAACCCATACTGAACTCTACTTGAACACCCACCTAAAACTGTTCTTCTGAGTGGTGTTCATTCCTGGTTGTATGGCTCCTTTATCAATAGCTCAATGTGTGTTCAATCTATGGTGAGTTTGGGTCCAAGGTTGCGGACTTGCTAGCAAGTCCGCCCCCCATATTGTGTGGTGACAGTAACAATAAGCTGAAAGTCTTTTTTATTGGCCCATTTATTTTTAAAAGAATGATTGGAAATAATTCAGTAGAAGTACTATTATATGCACCTTATTATAGGAAACATCCTGTATTCCAAATATTTTAATAAAGACTTATAATTCAAATGATGATTTATTTCCAAAAAGGAGAGGGAGAACAAGAATGACTCCTTTAGCAATAAATGATAATTCTAAGATTGAGAGAAATTTAAAAGAAAGTGTTCTCACTAAAGAAAATGGTACTGGATATTTATTAAGGTATAAAGGTAATTTCACTGAATATAACAGATGGATACCTGCCAAGGAGATCCATAACTTACCAACCCTTCTGAAAAAAGTTAACAGGAGAAAATTTTAACATTTTTTATTATTATTTTTATTATTATTTAATGTGAGGGAGTGTCAGCCAGGTTTTAAGTGTAAAGACAAAATACTTACTTGATTTTTTTTACTATAAATCACTTAAGAAGTTCTCAATATTGTGACTTTTGTTAAAAAAATAATTTGACATACTTAAAATACTAAAATGATTCTAGTATTCTTTGGGTGGGGACTTTCATCAATTTAGTGGTTGAAATGGGAATAATTCTTTGAGTGGTAATTTAATATTTGAGTAAATCCTGTGACATAAGACATAACCTTGGAGTGGATGGGAAATTAAATATTTCAGCATTTTGGCAATATGAGAATGGATCCTGGAGTGGGAATGATGAGTATATATTGTATTTTAATGACGTTCTGAGATATAACAACATGTATCTACAAAGAATGTTTTTGTTTTTGTTTTGTTTTTTTTTCTTTTTCTATATTAATTTCTGTATTTAGTCATTTTAAATTTAACATTTCTCTCTCTCTTCTGTTGTAGATTTGTATATAATGTGCTAGGTGTAAGTAGATGGATTCTTGGTCTATAAAAAGGGGGATTTAGAAGGAGAGAGGACTCATTTTTTTACATCTTTTATTATCTCTTTTCAACTCTTATATAACTAATAGGGGGTATGAAAGTTGACTGATCCGCAATTAGGAATCAGAAATTTTTTCCCCAGGATAAGACATTATTAATTGCGGAAGATTCTTATCCACTTGCCCCAGGGCTAGAGGATAAGGAATCCATGATAATGCATTATCCCGCCTCTTATACCCCAATTTCCATTCCTAATTCCTGATCTCAAACGCATCACATCCATGATGGATTTTTAAGAAATTCACATGACTTATAATTGCTGATGCCATCCTTAAGTCTTTCCTCACTCTATGCTACTTAATTTTGGTGGTAAATGCTTGAAGTTTTTTTCTATCTACACACCCCTACTTCACATTTGGAAGTGAATTCCCGCTTCCCTCATCACATAAGCCTTGCACTGACAACTATTAAACACCTTTCTATTAGGCAGCTACTTCACTTAACTATGAACGCTATTGTTTTACTTTTAGTTCTTTACTATAAAACAGACTCTGATTTGGAATATGATTTAGCCTATATGTCTTTTCTTTCCAAAAATCATTACATAAACACAAGGGGGAAAAATCTTCATCATGATCCCAGATATTATCTCTGCTCCATTCTCAACATTCCTCAACTATTTTGAACTTCTCCCAATTCATTCTTCAAACTTTATCAACTCATCTCAAAAAATCCTATATTTCATAACAATTCTCAAAATAAACAGCATGATCCTGCTATTCAACTTGCTGTTGCACTATGTTGCTTTGGCTCAAATGAAAATGGTGCTGCTGTAAGACATTTGGAAAATCTCTCACAATGCAATATGGGGGGTGGACTTGCTAGCAAGTCCGCAACCTTGAACACTAATTCATATCTCTTTCAGCACACATTGAGGTGGTGATGAAAGAATCATGAAAAAATATTGAATTTACTTTTAAAACACCTTGAAACTGATTTGAACCTTCATTGAACCACAGTTGATTAATAGTTCAAAAAATATTCACAGCAGGAAAACAGTGTGCGCTAGATGTCTAGTTCTTTTTTTGCTTCCTGAAATAATTCCTGCTAGAATTCCAAGTGGGAATTCCATCTGATACCTCCCTCCCCTAATACTCCCTTATCTTCAATCTGCCTTCCTATCCTACCCCCCTTACTTATCTCGTTGCTAACCTTGCTATCTACTTACCCTTTCTACCCTATCCCTTCCCTTCACAGTGAGAAAAAAACTCTCCTCTCCTTCCACCCCTCTACCTTCTCTTCTCTTTATTTCTCACACCTCCCCCAGAGCCTCACTCACCTTTCCCAGCCCACTTTCATTATTTAGTTTTATTTTATTTTGTATTTTTTTTTCTTTTTTCATGTTTCTTCCCTACAAATATCTTCCTTTCTCAACACTTGGCCACTTTTTTTTGGTAAACACAAGCAACTCAAATTCTGAAATATGTATTTAGTTACATTATTTACCACTTTGAATGGTTTATAATTCTTCAAGATTTTATTCCTTGTTATTTCTAATTTATACACATTAATTATTCTCAAGTTTAGCAAACATTGGCTACTTCCCAAGCCCTTGCATGCCTCCCCAGCACTTTTTTCACCTCTCCCATCTCATTGCTCACCTCACCCGGAAAAATCGAGGGACTGGGGAAGGCTGAGGAAGGTGAGAGAGGGGCTTTACAGGGCTGGGAGAGTTTAAAAAAGCCCCTAATCCACTTTGGGAAGGCTGGAAAAGGTGAGTGAGGGTCTTTAAAGGGCTAGGAGAGGTGATAAAAGCCTCTCACCTACTACTCCCAGCCCTACTTAGTCTTTACAGCACCTTGCTCACATCTCCAGCCAAATTAAGGGACTGGGGAGGCTGGGGGAGGTGAGCAAGGGGCTTTAAAATTTTGGGGGAGGTGATGAAAGCCTCTCACTTACTTCTCCCAGCCCTCCTTAGTCTTTACAGCACCTCTCTCACATCTCCAGCCAAAGTAAGGGACTGGGGGAGGCTGGGGGAGGTGAGTGAAGGGCTGGAAAGGGCTAGGGGAGGTAAACAAGAGCTGGGTTATGTGGAAAATAGATTGGGGAGGTGAGTAATAGTTTTAGAATGTGACACTATGCAATATAGGGGGTGGACTTGCTAGTAAGTCCTCAACCTGAACTCAGATGGAACTCAGGCTGAACTCATACTAAACCCATACTGAACTCTACTTGAACACCCACCTAAAACTGTTCTGCTGAGTGGTGTTCATCCCTGATTGTATGGTTACTTTATCAATGGCTCAATGTGTGTTCAATATGTGGTGAGTTTGGGTCCAAGGTTGCAGACTTGCTAGCAAGTCCGCCCCCCATATTGTGTGGTGTGAGAGAAAGTGTAAGCCGGTTGTCTAGAAGAAGGTGAAGAAGGAGAAGAAAGAAAAGCAGAGTAGTAAAAAATAGGAATGAAGTAATAAAATAGAAACTTATAATGAATGAAAAGTAGAATTTTAAGAAAATTTGAGAAAGAAAGAAGAAAAGGCAATGACACTTTTACAGGGAGAGACACAACTGAGAGGTTTTATTTATATATAATATATTTATTTAAGTAAGTACTATCTTCAATGTGCAGCAAAAAATTACTATTATTAATAGACTTACTACAACCTCAGAATATATATTTACTTTTTAAATTAGACTTATAATACTAATAAAAATAAAATATACATGTTGTATATATTTAAAAAATATGTTTAAAGTTGAATGTAATAAGTTATCAGGCTACAGGGGGCTACCCAAGGCCTTTATATAGGCAAGGGGCCCTCTGAAGCGCCACAATAAGTTATATACAAAGTATAATGAAAACATAATAATACATAACTAATTTTTGAGTAAATTTAAGGGGAAATATGACACAATTAACTAAGACACATGAGTTAGAGCCCAAATATCCACCAATTTAAAACCAAACAGTTACCATGAAATTAGTTAGTAGTTAAATAAGTTTGAGACACATAAAAATAATTAATTTAATTTAAAACATGTCTTATAATCGTTTAAGTAATAACCAATTTAAATGAAACATGAAAAATAAACTTATTTTAACACATAAAAATAATTTAATTAATTAATTTAGTATAAAACATGAGTAATTAATTATTTTAATTACTTTTATTTGTTTAATAATTATTTTAAATTAAAACAAATACTTATTATAACAAAATTACTAAATTTTAGAATAAAACATTAATAATTTATTTAATAAAGTGTTTTAACTTGTTTAATACTTTGATGACACAATTAGAAATCAAAAAAGCGCCCAATATTATTGTTTAATAACATATGTAAGGTTTTATTTAATATATAAATTTAATTAATTAATTTAATTACATTATAAGTTAATTTTATACTTATAATTATAATATATGTTTATAATTAATTAATTATTAATTTATATTTATTAAATACATAAAAATGTGCCATAATTTATAGAATAAACATTTATTATGCTTAATTTAAATTTATATATAATTTATTTAATAATAAAATTAATATAATACTTTTTTTACTTGTATTTAATAAAATACTTATATAATTTCATTATGCAATATAATATTAATTTATATACATAATATGCATATTTTTAAACCCTCTTTTGGTTCCAGTAAATTGAAATAACATTTACTGGGCTCCTGGTATAGCCTGTCTGACAGAAAGGCTGGTGAGGGCTAATGGAGGTGATTGAGGTGAGTGAGGGGAATGGGAGGTGAGCAAGAGGTTGAAAAAGGGGTGGAGTTGTGTTAAAAGTAAAAATAGAGGGGAGGGGAGTAGTGAGGAGGGCTTAAACTTAGATTTTGAAGCTTGAAGGGTTTAGAAAATGTATCAGGAGGGCAATAAAAGGGTGGGGAGTGGTAATAGAATTAACAGAAATGCCAAGGCAGAAAAAGTTGTGTGGAGAGATTGAGAGGTTGTTCATTGAGGTAGTGAAAAATGGAGGGTGAACTTTGTTCTTTGGGTGAACATAAGAGTCCAACCCCTCAATCTAAAGCTCTATTCTGCCAATATGGAAAATGATTGATAATTATTTTTATTGATATTTCTGAACTTAAACCTATAGTTTATATGTCTTTGTTTTATATTTTTGATTTAAAATGCACTTTAAGACTAAGAAAGTAATATAGAAAAATAATTAGTAATGAAATACTTTTTTGCTTTTTTACACAAGAATTCACAGAATGCTTATGATAGCTATAAATGATATAAATAAATAATATAATAGGAAAATTGTAGCAAAAAGTTGAAAACTAGAACAAAAAATTTCAAGAAATTTTAAACTATTGAACTTATGTATTTTATGAGTTTATTGTATTAATTTTTAAATGTAATAGTAAAATATTTTGGTTAGATTAAAAATAGCTTTTAATTAAATTAATTAATTCAAGTAAAGGTTGAATAAAAGATTTTTCTACATATATAACCATTTAGGTTGATTTCTTGTTTTGTGATTCCTATATTTAACTGGATAATTGACTGAAATAACTGCAAATTAAAAAAATTTCAATAAGTTATCTACCTCAATATATTTATGATAATCTATTCAGTAACAGAAAAAACTTTCTGAGTCCTTTCTTTTACTAATTTTTTTTATTTCAATGACTATATACATTTTCAAAAAAATTATTTATCATGCTTTTGGTGGAACTTAGATTGAACTCTTAATGCAATCTTGTTTCCAAGTGTGGTTCAAGCTAATTTAAGCCATGAAAAGATTTATACTTTTTTAGAAGTTTTATTAAATACTTTGAAGTTCTAAAAATAAGTACAAATTAAGAATCATTTTTAGAAAATATTATATTAAAAATATTTTTAAGTTGATTATATATTATTATGATATTATTTCTTTCCATATAACAGATTAAGAAACTACCTAAAAATCAATTTTATACAACTATATTATATAAAAAAGATATCAGCTCTTCTGCTTAGATTTGAAGTACCTCAAAAAACATTGTTTTTGCCATAGGTGCACATTATATAGAGTATTCGGAGCATCATATTAATTTTTTAGACTTATACTTGTAAGTTGAAGAGAAGCCTCACAGGATAAAATTGTTCATTTTGTAAAAAAAAATATTAAGTAAATATCTTTTAAATCAATATATATTTTTATAAAAAGTCAAATTTTAATATTTATGTTTTATTTTAAATCTGTTATGAAGATTTGAAATTTCGCTATTTAAATTAATTTTTATAACAATATACTCATTCAATTAATGCTTTGTAGTAAGGCCAATTTCAAGAAAATTTTTAAATTCTTCTGTTTAAATAAAATATCAAAGGGATTTTTTTCATACACTTAGAAATTGAATAGAAACATCATATAAGATCTACCAATCAGCATAAATATCATAATTCCAATAAATCATTGATAAATCTTGACCCATATATTTAATTTGACAATTGTGTGTAAGAGTTCAGTTGTGAATTACTCCTATCAAAACTTTAATTCTAATGACTAAAAAAGCATACCTGCAATGTTTCATTTAATTTATTTTTCAACACCATAGAATTGAAATATTTTCTCTTTTAATTTAAAGCATGGAATAATATTATTTTTAATCAAAAGATGATTGCCTTTAAAGCTGCTTTTCTACATGGGTATAATATAAAGTACCTATTAGTGGGTATCAAATTTAAAAATTTGTAATAATCAAAAGGTATTTCACAACAGAAAAAGAAAGCCACAGAGTTGACATTAATTCTCAGTAAAAAGGTGTTTTGGGAGCACAATTTGGCATATTTTAAAAAATAATCATGGTTGATTTGGTGGGAAAAAGAGGTATTTTGAAATGGAAGATTTCTAACTTTGATACCCCCTATTGTGTCTTTTTTAAAAAATGAATATCATATAATAGTTTTTCAATTTGAAACTGATAAAATTATGAAAAAGTACAACTATTCCTATTTATTTCAGTTCTTGAACAATAATGCAATCAAAATATTTACCTGAAGCACATTTTTTTAACATGAGAACACTTTGCAAATTATATGGTGCATATTCCCAGGTTGACACTGAAATTATCCCACAATACAGCATTGAAGAAAAATCAAGCACTAAAATTAAATTTTAAATAAATTTATACTACTTTTTTTTATTATATATAAATTTTTACATCTAGATTATATTTTGGTCTTTCACATGGAAAATTCACTAAGTAGTGATTAATTATTTCAACTCATGAAATCACTCTACTAAATAACCATATTTACATGGAATTTTGATGAAATATGTCAAGGGGTCCTTTTGGGTCTAGAAGTTTATTCAAGGTTTATACGAGGAAGATTGGGGATTTAATGAACTCTCAAAGTCAAGTATGTATTTTCTTAATCAAATTAATTTATTTACTCAATTACAAGAGGTAGGTTTTAAATATTAATATAATTTATAGATTAGAATTATGCCGTTGTAAGTAATAATGTTATAAGATATAGTAATAAGTTTTTGTAATATAAATGTAATAATAAAGTAGGTAATGAAGGAATGTCCTGAAAAGCACAAAAGTAAGAGGCCTTTTATAGGCAAAACATGAGGGAATAAAAGACACAGAATTTACACCATCTACTGTAAGAATGTGAGAAAGTAGGTGACTAAAAGGAGTACATATATGACATAAGAAAATTAATTAATTAATACGTCAACAAGGGCATCAATTTTATTAGTAATAAAGTATGAGTTCCTTGTCATAATTAATTACATCACAATTAAATTAATTATATTAATTTCATGGGATTCCAGATCTCTCAATGAATTAATATAATAATCTTAAGGTTTTTTTTTATTATAATTTTATTATAAATTTTTATTCCCAATCAAACTTATACTATTGAGCACGGTGTTAGGGAGTAAAAATGTAGGGGACATTTATTTGCATTATTTATACTACTTAATGTACTTAACTAGTTAGTTGTAAGTAATAATTAAGTAAATAAATAATTAATTGTTAGTAAGAAGAAGGGGCGTGGCTTCAACTCAGTAAAATAATTAATTATTTTACCTGGTAAGTCTAGTAGCCTGGCTGACACTTCCTCACTCTAAAAAAAACAATAAAAAAAAATGCTATGATTTTTTCTTTTTATAATTTTTTAGTAGAGTAGGAAGATTAGATATCTCCTTCCCAGGTATCCAAGAATCATATTCAGTTGATTTATTCTTGAATCTCAATAATTATTCTGTACCTTTTTCAGCAGTGACTATTCTTTCATTTAGAATTTTTTCAATTTCTGCTGTTTCAGTGATTTCATTTAGGTTTTTCTTTGGTCTTCCCCTCTTTTTTGGAAATAAATCACTATTGGATGTGTAAGGTTTCAGAAGAGATATTGGAAAAACAGGATATTTTCTGTCTTATGGAGAATACAGAATAACCTCAACTGCATTATCTCCAATCATTCTTCTGACAACAAATGGACCAACAAATGGATCTTTCAATTTGTTATTACCTTGTAAATTGAAGTGGACTGTAGAAATCAACACTTCATCACCCTTTTTAAAAGTGTATTCTTTATGGGAATTGTCCCATCTCTTCTTCTCATATTCAAATGATTTTTCAATACATTGTTGAGCATGATTTCTGCACAGTTGTTGCATTTTAAGAAAAGATTTTACACCAGGATGTATATCCAATTTAGGTATTTTGTTATTGAGAATTCGGGCAGGAATATTTGGAACATATCCAAGCCAGAGCTCAAAAGGCTTTCTTTGAGTAACAGAATGAACAGTGCTATTATAAGCAAATTCTAACCCAGGAAGTAAGGTAACCCAATCATGAGTGAATCTGTCATTATCTTTATACTCAAGGTAAAAGGCACAATACCTTCTTATCATGTCTTCTAAAGTCTGAATCATTCTTTCAGCTAAGCCATCAGTCTGTGGATGATGGGCAGTAGAAAGTTTCAGATCACAACCACAAACATCCATCAGAGACATCCAAAATTCAGAAGTAAATTTAGGGTCTCTGTCAGAGATTATGGCTTTAGGAAAACCAGCAGTATTAAACATATGAGACCACCATAAGAAAGCTAATTCTTTAGTGGAAACATCCTTGTGGATAGGGATAAATTTACACATTTTAGTGAATCTGTCCACAATAACCCAACAAGAGTTATAACTGTCTTTTCCAGCAATAGGTAATCCTGTTACAAAATCCATGTTTTTTATCTGCCATGGTGCCTCAGGAGGTTCAAGATGTTGCATTAATCCTTCTCTTTTACCAGTTAATCTTTTTGATTTTTGGCAAGAATCACAAGATTCAACATATAATTTTTTGTCTTCAGACATATTAACCCACCAAGCAGTGTTCTTAATTCTGATCATTGTTTTTTCATGATCAAAATGTCCAGTTAATATGTCATCATGACAAATTTTCAAGATGATTTCTCTCATAGAAGGAGGAATAACAATAACATTACTCAACTTCCTCCTATAATATATATATCCTTCATCAATTGAAAATTTACCTTTTTCCAAAGCCTTCTGGTACTTTGGTAGAAGGGTTTTAATTAATGCTTGTATTGAAGCATTCTTTGGATCATTTAATATGGTGCATAACTTTTTTAAGTCAGTGTCCTTATCATATGAATCCAGAATAAGCTGTAATAGCTCTTCCTCCATATTAACCACATATATCCCATGAATATGAATGATTTCATCCTCAGGATCATAAGCAGGATTAGAGTCATCATTTGGTAAAGGTAACCTTGATAACACATCCACATTTGAGTGAACAATACCAGCCCTATGAATAATTGTCATTCTCCCTCTGTATTCTTGAACAGCAAACTGCCATCTGAACATATGTCTGTTTGGTGTTTTCAAGTTTAAAAGGGATTTAACTGCACTGCAGTCAGTGACAAGTTCAAATTTCTAGTCATATAGGTAATAATGTAGCTTTTCTAGAGCCCATACTACAGCTAAACATTCCAATTGAGTAGCACCATATTTCAATTCACTATTTCTCAAGGTTCTTGAAATATAACAAATTACTACTTCTGAAACTTTATCATTTATCACTTGTTTTTGATGGAGGGCAGCACCAAGACCAATGAAACTGGCATCAGTGTACAAAACAAATGGTTGATTAAAGTCAGGTAAAGCAAGAATTGGTGCTGACATCAAACAGTGTTTCATAGTGTCAAAGGCTCTTTGTCTTTCACTATTCCAGACAAAAGAAACATCCTTTCTAGTTAATTGGGTAAGGGGTAAATCTATGACTTGGTAATTTTTAATATACTGTCTATAGTATCCACACATTCCCAAAAAACTCTGGAGCCCTCTAACTGTAGTAGGAGCCTTCACTTGTTGTATGGCTGCCACTTTGTTTTGGTCAACACATATCTGTAAGCCTGAAACAACATGACCAAGAACTTTTAAAGAATGGAAACCAAATTTACATTTCTTCAAAGCAAGTGTCATATTTATTTCATCCATTTTCTGGAACACTTTACACAGGTGGTTAAGATGGTCCTCAAATGTTTTTGAGAATATAATGATATCATCAATATAAACCATCAGCCATCCTTCAATTATCTCTTGATGGAATGTGTTATCCATGACTTTTTGGAAAACTGAAGGGGCATTTTTAGGGCCAAAAGGCATCCTAATATACTTATAAATACCCATATGAGTAGCAATCATCAGAAAATTCTGAGAGTTTTTCTCAACAGGTACCTGGTGATATCCCTTGTTACCATCCAAACATCTGATATATTTAGCACCCTGTAAAGTAGCATGTATAGAGCTAATTCTAGGTAAAGGGTAGATATCATCAACGGTATAAGTATTTAGTTCTCTATAATCACCACATAACCTGGCCTTATCTTTCTCATAAGAAATTAGGACAGGTGAGATAACACAATATTTAGGTGTTACAACTACCTTTTCAATAATATTCATTTTCAAAAGGGTAGAGATATTGTCTTCAATATCTTTTCTCTTTGTGGGAGAAGCAGGATAAGACTTCTTCTTTAAACTAGGTGGTATATCAATTAATGAAAAAGACAATGAAAGTTTCATTTTCTCTTTAACTAATCCTAGTTCATGTGACCCATGAGCAAAGGCCATAGGAAAAGACTTTATCAAGTTGATGATGGAATCTTTATCCTCACCAGAAAGTTGTTCTCCAAAAGAGGCATTGTCAATTTCAGACATAAGGGCATGCATTTCTTTTGTATATCTTCTTTTATATTGAACCACAGAATTACATGTGTTCAATTCTGGTTTTAATAATTTTCTAGGGGAGGAAATCTTAAATTTTCTCCTCCCATTCATCCCCATTGTGAAACATTGGTTTGAAGGATCCAATTTTATGCCATACTTGGTTAAAATATCATTCCCTACAATAAACCAATTGCTCAAGTTATCATTTTTCATGACAACAAAATAACAAATAGCTCTTACAAAACCATGGTTATATTTAAAAAACACTGTGGCTTTGTATTTACCAATGGGGGACAAAACAGAGCCATATCCTCTCCAATTTTCAGAAATGATAGGCATTAGTTTTGATTTATAGTCTTGATCCACTGAAGCAAGTGCTCTTTCAGATACTACACTTCCTCCAGCTCCAGAATCCAGAACAACTTCAATGCTGGTTCCATTGATCAAGACTGGTGCCTTGAGAGGGGAAATAACAATTGAGCTATCCTCAATGTTCTTTATGATCTCAGCATCTTCAACTGTAGATAAATCATTATTATCAATATCAATAGTATTCAAATAATGGATATCCTCCTCCATCATCAAGATTTCTTGTTGAGATTCATATGAAATATTGCTGGCACAATCACTTGAAGTATCCTCCAGTGCTACTGTGTCATCAGCATGCTCCTCTGTTTATTCTACAAGATTGATCTTCTTGTCACAAACATGGCCCTTCTGCCAAGGTTTGTTGCACTTGAAACAAGTGTTTGTTGCATACTTTTCAGGTGCAACAGGGCCAGAAGGCTTCCCAACCTTTTCCAGAGGTTTCTGTTGAAAATTTGAGGGATTTTCCCAAGTGGTACTAGGAATGAATCTTCTGGAATCATAATTGTTGTTTAGAAGAATCTCATTACTAGTATTGATGAAAGATGAAGGTTCTCTGGTGAACTCAGTCCTAGCCACTATCAAGTCTCTCAAAGACATTGGTAATTTATAAAGGATCCTGTCCTTCCATAACTCAAACTCCATTTTTGGGTCCATAGCTCTTAAGATTTTAAAAATTTTCATTAAGAACTCAATAGGTTTATCAGTAGAAGAACTCTATTTAGTTTCCTCATACTGCCTTTGTTGAGCCATCCTAAACTTGGAGCCCCCAAATTGTGCTTTGATTAATTTCTTCCAATCTTCCCATGAGTAATAATTCCCATCTAATAGGACAGATTCATACCACATAAGGGCTACATTGATAAAGAAAGAAATTAACTTAGACACAACTTCCTCATCTGGGAGTTTGTAAGAGTTTTTCAAGTTATCAATTCTGCAAATAAATTGTTGCCAATCAGAGGAAGAATCACCATCAAATGTTGGATATTGGTCAAGTTTTGGCCAATTCTTTTGATTTCAAGGAGTCTCCTTAGTACTAGCTTGTTTCTGAGTAAGAAGCAGCTGTAACTTCTCCAATTGGGCTGTAATCTCATTGTTCAATCCTTCTGTTGAAAATCCTGGTGCATCATCAATTTTTGATGGAAACTCAGTGGTATCAACAGGTATTTCTGGAACTATTTTTACTTTAGATGAACTAGCCACAGGTAATATATGATCATCCTGTACTATATGTTCCTTTAAATAAATGTCAGAATATTTCTGGTCATTTAACAATGAGTTCAATTTCCCTTCAATGGTTGTTAGTCTTGTTTTCATTCTTGGAAGACTAGATAAACTCTCATTGATAGTTGCAAAAGATAACTGATTTTTATTTTGAAAAGATGAATAATGGTCATTCAATCTCTTCAGATTCATCTTGTCTATCTCTAGCTCTTCACAACAGATAGATACAGTGTCTTTTAATTTGGACAAATCATTTTTGATATTTTGCCACAAAGCAACCTTTTTTTCATGAGTTGCCTTATAATTACACAAATCATCAGAGACTTTCTGCAATTCACTCCTTAAGGATTGATACCCTTGCTCAGTTAATAAACCATTAAACTTCTGATTTAATTGCATATTGTTCATAATATGATTCTGTTTTGCAATAATATCTCTCAAGTACTCATCATTAATCTTTGCTACATCTGGAGTGTTTCTCAATAAGGAAACTGAGTAACTTTCCAGACTCTCATAAAACTCAGGGTCAAGAGTTTCATCAATTACAGCCATATCAGGATTAATCATTGAGGTAGAAATTAAAATTAATGGATTAGATACATGAGTTATTTGTCTACTGCTCCCAGCCTCTACTGGTCTCAAGGTTTCTTCTTCCCTCTCAGATTTACCTGAAGGAACAGAATCAGCTACAAGAAATGGCACTTGAGAATCAATAGAGGGGCTTACCAGGGTTTTCTGGGTATGACCATATTGGGTTTTCTTCTTCTTTTTCCTCCTTGATAGGGGTGAGGAGGTGTGGGGTTGACCTGTATGGGTCTTGACAGACCTGCCTGAGGTAACTGATGTTGATTTTGAGATAGGTTGTCCCACTGAGTGTTTAACCAATCCCACTGCCACTTGGACACATCCACTTTCTCTTGGGACTGGGGAGCCAATGGTTGATGATCCCTGGGGGGAAGAGGTTTCTTCTTCTCTTGAAGAAAGGTATCTATCTTTCTCACCTTTTCTTCCAGAGCATCTACCCTTGCCTTTACTTTCAAGTTTTCTGTCCTTAGCTCCTTTATGTGAGTTGACAGATTCTTTACCTGTTGAGGCAATGGCATCTTTTTTATCCTGGTTCCTTTTGGAAGTTCTTCTGGTGGGTTTATTACAGGCTTCTTATCCTGAGTTGTGTCTACTAGGATTTCCACTTCTTCCATCTCCACATCCTGTTTGGGGTAAGGATTTATTAATCTGAGAAATTCTTCTTGTTAAAGGAGAGCTTACAGAAGTAGGCTCATCATAATCAATCAAGTCTAGTTCTTCTTCACGTGCAGCAGAACCACTTTGATCAGTCATTTTTTTAAGATTTAACTGAAATGAAGAGGAGAGACAATAAGATGAATTAGTCTTTATTTTTAATTTAACAGAAATAAAATAATAATAATAATAATAATAATAATAATTTTTTTAGGATAAAAATCAACTAAATAATAATTAATTTATCAATTTAAAATAATTTGAAACCAGGATTATATAATAATCAACTGAAGAAATAAATTAAAATTTTTATTAATAATTTTAAGATAATTATTTTCAGGATTTAAATCAACTAATTAACTACCAGGACTTAATTTCAACTGAAATAATTAAATATGAATTTTTATTAATTAAAAAAAAATTTATTGTATTATCAGGATTTAAAGAAACTGACTAATTAGCTACCAGGACTTAAAGTCAACTGAAATAATTAAATATTAATTTTTATTAATTAAAAAAAAAATCTTATTGTCATGACAATTTGTCAACTGGAACAAATAAAATTTAAATTATCAGGACAAAAGGTCAACTGAAAATTATAATAATTAATTATTAAAATTTAATTTTATTATTACTTCTAGGACTAAGAACAATTGCTCTATTATTTTCAACTAGGAAAAATAAAATAAAAAATATAATAAAAAATTAATTCCCAATTACCAGAAACCTCCCCCTGTAAAATGAGCAAATTAATGCCACTTACAGAGTGCTGAGTAAAAGGAAATACGTAGCAAATGAAGAGTGCAAAGTGACCCACAAATAGTAATATCAATAATTACCACGATATATACGACGTTTAGTCAATATATGAGCCTAATTTTTGGAGCACTGTTCGATTCCCATTTGCAGCAAAAAAATTTTGTCACCTGACTTATGATGTTTGTCGTTTTCTTCGCTCTCTCGTCCTTACAGGTACTCAAATGCCGATGGTCCCTTTGATTTACGGCCTCAAATCACAATGCGCTGTCGATAATTTGGGAAGGCCTCCAATTGTCAAGGGGTCCTTTTGGGTCTAGACATTTATTTCAGATTTATACAAGGAAGATTGGGGATTTAATGAACTCTCAAAGTAAAGTACGTATTTTCTTAATCAAATTGATTTATTTACTCAATTATAAGAGGTAGGTTTTAAATATTAATATAATTTATAGATTAGAATTATGCCGTTGTAAGTACTAATGTTATAAGATATAGTAATAAGTTTTTGTAATATAAATGTAATAATAAAGTAAGTAATGAAGGAATTTTCTGAAAAGCACAAAAGTAAGGGGCCTTTTATAGGCAAAACATGAGGGAATAAAAGACACAGAATTTACACCATCTACTGTAAGAATGTGAGAAAGTAGGTGACTAAAAGGAGTACATATATGACATAAGAAAATTAATTAATTAATACGTCAACAAGGGCATCAATTTTATTAGTAATAAAGTATGAGTTCCTTGTCACAATTAATTATATTAATTTCACGGGATTCCAGATCTCTCAATGAATTAATATAATAATCTTAAGGTTTTTTTTTATTATAATTTTATTATAAATTTTTATTCCCAATCAAACTTATACTATTGAGCACGGTGTTAGGGAGTAAAAATGTAGGGGACATTTATTTACATTATTTATACTACTTAATGTACTTAACTAGTTAGTTTTAAGTAATAATTAAGTAAATAATTAATTAATTTTTAGTAAGAAGAAAGGGCATGGCTTTAACTCAGTAAAATAATTAATTATTTTACTGGGTAAGTCTAGTAGCCTGGCTGACAAAATACATCATGAATAGCTCCAGAATATCATATATGTATTACATTGAATAAATTTATATTGCAAAAATTCTAAGTATTTGAATATTCAATAGTAAAAAAAAGAGCAAAAAGATATTTCCTCTTAATTTTAATCATTTTCTTGCATACAAAAATGTAAAAAACTGGATTAAAGTTCACTGGCATAAGAATTATACTTCTTTCTAGACATATAATTAAACAATTTATCAATTATTTTTGCTTACTGTAAAGAAGCTATTAGAGGACTTCATTGAAGCAGAAATTAGGAAAACATATTTCTATCTTTTATTTTTTTTAATTATGAGTCTTTTCACAGTATTCTAGAATAAAAACTTGTGAATTTTGATGGTTCAATATTTTTCTTAAATAAATCCATTGACTTGAAAATAATTATATTTCATAATCAGAAATAATAAAAATACAAAAAAAAATCAGGTAATATGTTTTAAATTAAAAAATAAAAGCTTCAAATTCTTGGTTAAGAGGAGTTATCAATAAAAAGAACCACTGATTTTATTTTATATTTTTTTCAAAAAAAGTAGAAGAAAATCAATAGAGAGGTTAAAAGTGATTTTTTTGAAATAAATAGTATAATTTTCAGTCTTTTTAATGATCAAGTGAGATTCAAAATGAAAATGAAAATGAGTTTTATAAAAAAAATTCTGTGAATGGATCAGATTATTAATATTCCCTTGTTATTATTTCTATAAATTATTCATTAAACATTCACTATTATTACAGCACAGACTCATCCATTTTTGGTTAAGAGCTCAAGATGAGTTCAAAGTAAAGTTCAGTCTGAATCTGGTCTGAGTTCATTCTGACTTCAAGTTGAGGAATTGCTAGCAAGTCCCCCCCAAATATTGTGAGGTGTCTTTACCACAGGATATGGGACAGTGATATTATACACCAAGCGCTGTATGATTGCCATCCTTTCCCTCAAGTCTCAAAAACTTTCTTGGCCAACTCCACAAAAGCGACTTGAATCCTCTCAAGTAATGAAAGTTGAAGGTTTCCCTGGCTGTGTATGATTTGTTGATGGCACGACTATACCTTTGAGTCAAAAGCCTGCTTATCATGGCAACCATTATTTTGATTGCAAAAAAAGGTTTCTTCAAAATATTCTCCAATTTCACATCTTTCATAAACTGACTTTTTATCTTCTTTCTAGATACTCTATTGCCGTTCAACTTGTATGCAATGTCAATAATAAATTTATTTCTTTTCATAGTGGCTGCCCCGGGTCATGTCATGACTCTTCTGTCTTCCAAAGAATGAGGATTTCTCAAAGTCCTGACTCATACTTTGATGAATCTCAGTACCTCCTTTCAGACTCAGCATATGCAGGTTGAAAGTACATCATATGTGCTTTCTGTGGCGCAACTTTAGAAAATGACCCCAAAACCACCTTTAATTATCACCTTGCCCAATCAAGAGTATGTATTGAACATGCTATTGGGATTTTAAAGGGAAGATTTTCTAGTCTCCGGGAACTCAGAATCCAATTTCAAAAAAAAATGGAAATAAAAACTGCAAATCATTGGATAATGACTTGACTTATACTCTACAATATCCTAGCTGATTTAAAGTATGAGTGGAATGATCTTTATGAAGAAGAGGATCCTGAACAAGTGTCGGCTCTCCCCTCCCTTGAATCACAAAACATTCATTCAACTGGCATATGTTCTGTCATTATTCCAATCACCATCCACCATTTTGACACACAACCCTTTTAATTTTTTGATTTCATTCTCTCAAAATTTCCACTTTGTATACTTTATTCACTTGGCTTGGTATTATTGTTTGTTGCATATTCATTTTTTTTTTTTTGGAATTTACAGTGAATATCTTTTTTTTGTATGGCTCATTGGTTTTCTTTCACCAGCTCAACATGAAATTTCATATTTTTTCAGTGTTTCTTTTTTTCATTCTTCACTCATATATTTTTCCTCCTCTCCTCAAACATCCCTCAAATATTTTGGTGGCATTTTTTTTATCAAATCGCTACCAATTCAATAAGTTGGCTGTAGGGGGTTTGTGGAGGGGTTTGAGGGGGGGTTTGAGGTGGGTTTGAGGGGGCCAAGGAGGGGTGAAAGGGGGTGAAGGGGGGTTTTGAGGCGGGAAAGGAGGGGTTAAAGGGGGGGTGAGGGGGGGTTTTGAGCCGGGCAAGGAGGGGTTTGAGGCGGGCAAGGATGGTTTAAAGGGGGGGGTAAACTGAATTGAAGGACATCAAGTGGTATTTCCAATAGCAGGTAAGTTACTTTTTTTTATTTTTTTTTGCAATTAAATTTACTGATTTTATTTTATTTTTAGTTTTTTTGGTGATTTTGTTTGTTTTTTAAAGAACTTTATCTGGTATTTCAAAAACCATTCAGGATTTTATTTTTATTTTTTTTGCAATTTATTTAACAATTTTTTGTTTTTTTTTTTTTTTTTTTAGAAATTTTTTTCTAGGATATTACCTGGTATCTAAATCATAATTCAGGTTTTTTATTTTGAATTTTTATTTTTTTTCAAAATTTTTTACAGATTTTTTTGCAATTTTTTTTTTTTGTTTTTTTTTTACCAAAAAATATTTTTTTCTTTTCAATTATTTTACTGATAATTTTTTATTGTTTAGTTTTTTTTTAATATATTTTTTTTTATTTTTTTTGTTTTATAAATTTTTTTTTCCAGGATGTTACTATGGAAAATTTAACTCACTCATCTTTATTATCATCAATTTCCTCTGAATCATCTTTATCCTCTCTTTCTTCCTTGTCTTCAAAACTTGAAAGCTCCAAGAATAACCATCAAATATATTCAACTTCTTCTTCTTTATCTTTACTTTCTTCTATCTCTTCAATGTCCTTCAATTCTATTCCTTCTCCCAATCAATCTGAGCTTTCCTTACCAGAAAATAAAAAGCAGAAAATCATGGAACCAGCTAAAGAATCAAGCGATTCAAAGACAAGATTTTATCAAAATAAAAAATTGATTAGGATGAAGATATTTTGCAAAAAATTCTTTGGACATTTGGACAATCTCAAATTTTATAATTATAAGACTTCAATATCAAATCTTAAGAAATTTTTTTTTTACAAAAACATCAAAAACCTTACAGAAAGCGGTATAGATCTCATTGTTGCAGTTGTCAATAGTAGATATAAACCTCAATTCATCTTAGAAGTTCATTCATTTAATGGGAAAAAGGATGAAGTTTTTTGCCAGCTTTCTGGTTTAATTTCTACTCTCTATCAAATGGCCTTGGTTTGACAACCCTTATCAAATAAAAATCTGATTTCTGGTGTCATGAAAGGTTTTGGTTTGCAACCAGGATATTATTAAGGAGTTTTTTTTGGTGTGTAAATATTTTTTTATTATAAGTAATCTTTAATTTAGTCATATATTCCAGGAATTTATTCTTTATTGAAAAATTTAAAACCAGAGCAAATGAAAGAAAGATCTATGTCAGTATTGTCTAGTATATAAGTATGACATAATAGTATTTATTTATGGTCCTACTACTTATTGATAAATGATTTAGTGATTAAAACTCAGGGGAAGACTAATAAAATAGTTATACTCAAATAAAACTCACGATACTTGGATTTAAATGTGTGCTTAGTGGTGGAAAATAGATAAATAGAATATAGTTATAGCTTATATAATGATAATATCAACTTATAAAAGGCTTTATAATATATTTCTAAATTTTAATAATTGTATTGAAGTGTTTTATTGAATTGTAGTAAGTAATTGATGATAAATAACCGTCAAAATCCCTCCTTACTTATACCCAAATCCCCTGGAGTGCACAGACCTTCAATCCAGATGATGTCACTGCTATCCCCAAAAATTACAGCACTGTGAGGGCCCATCACCTCCCCATCGCGTCCACTTCAAGCAGATTCAACACCCAGACCTCCAGTATGGACCCTCCATCACAATTAATGATAACACAGACCCAAAACATAATTAGAAAATCCAGATAAAAGCGGATACCATAAAGAAACAGGTAAAATAAGCAATCAAAAAGAGATTTAATGAAACCCAAAGCATATAAAGGAAACAAATGAAATTTCCAAGCCCCCAATAACATCCCCAAGCATCCACATTAACCCAGCAATGACCTGCCAACCCATAAATCTGAGAATATCCATCCAAGGAAGCAGATTAAGTTGTCCAAACTGAGTGTATGCGCCTGATATAGATGTCTATGCTTCTGTAGGCATTGTGAATCCACTGAATACGTCCATATGACCTAAAATAAGCAGAAAAAATAAAGGTTATAGGCTATTAAGATGCTAAAACCCACTTATAGACCTAAATATACATAATAAACTGCATATTTCACTGAATATGAGCTTTATGTATACATTTAAGCTTATGTATGTCCATAATTACTTAATATTACTTAAGATAAGTATATTATGACTCCACTAACACCTCAATAAGTATTGTTAGGCTATGGATAAGCTATTTAAACTACTATAAGTTGTATAATAGTGTAATAATTATATATATATATGTATTATAATCATATATATAATTGTTTTAACCTTATTTTTAAGATATAAGCTTAATGTACTTAAGGTTATCTTATTTTAAGCATAAGAAATACTCAGTTCTAGGGATATCTAGGCTGAAAATCTAAAACTATGAAATTCTATAGGATCATTTAATATTTTCTTGGAAAATCCATATAAATAATTATGTATTCAAGCTTTTCAAAAAAACTATCAACTTGCTTTAAAATCAGGTTTACTGAATTGGTCTGATCCTGAATTGGAAGAAGCAATAAATGCTTATGTTTTTTGTTCTAATGTTATCATCACTTATAAAGGATTCTACAATAATTTTCATCTAGATAAACATGATAAGAATTTTCTCTTATATTAATCTAGAGACTGGTGTTCCTATTCCATCACCCTCTTCTGATGAGGGACATGGCTTTTATTTTCCTGACCATACATGTATTATTGATTTCAGTAGTGCCAACAGAATAGTTGAGGCTATATGGAATTCTTCTCAACATTGGCATCAAACAACTAAAGCACCTCCAAATTTAATTTCTTGTCAAGAATTTACCCATTTTGGCTGTTCATTCCAAATAAATGAAGTTCTTTTTAATTGCATCAATAATCAAAAAAAAAATTGTTCTTAGTAGATCTGTCAAGTATGGTAACTAAAATATTATAAAAAAATTTCTATCATTAAATATTTTCATCCATTTTTTTTTTCTTTTTTTTTTTTTTCTCATTTATTAATTTTTTTATTTTATTTTATTTTTTATCTTTTTTTATCTTTTTTGATTTTTTTAAATTTTCCTTTTTTTCAATTTTATTTTTCCTTTTTAATTTTTTTTGCATTTCATTTTGGATTTTGTCTCTTCCAATTATTTTTTAAAGTTACATCAAGATAGATCACTGGTTTTATATAATGGTGCATCTGGTCTTAGGTTGTTCTACTGGCTATTATATAAAATATGAAAACTTGATTGGGACTGGTGAAAATCATTGGTTGATGAAATTTTCAGTTTTAATTTTTGGATTTTGTCTCTTCCAATTATTTTTAAAAGTTACATCAAGATAGATTACTGGTTTTATATCATGTTGCATCTAGCCTTAGGTCATTCTACTGGCTATTATACAAAATATGAAAACTTGATTGGGACTGGTGAAAATCATTGGTTGAAGAAAATTTTCATTTTTAATTTTTTTTTGCATTTAATTTTTGGATTTTGTCTCTTCCAATTATTTTCAAAAGTTACATCAAGATAGATTACTGGTTTTATATCATGTTGCATCTGGCTTTAGGTCATTCTACTGGCTATTATATAAAATAGGACAACTTGATTGGGACTGGTGATAATAATTGGTTGATGAAATTTTCATTTTTAATTTTTTTTTTTCATTTGATTTCTTTGATTCAATAACTTGCAGGGGGGGAGGGTATTGCCAAATTTTCATATCAGACTTTAAAAAAAATTTTGACTTGAAAATTTGGTGATACCTGTCAGCCTGGATATCCTCAGCACTGAGTAAAAAGTACTTATAAGTTATGTTAAACACATGATCTATACATGGGAAAAATAAATTAGAGTACACAAACAGTATACATAAGTAAAATTATGATAATATACAAAATATGCCATTATAATACATTATATACACGCATATATCCACCTTTTATAAGTCTTATGTAATTAATATTAAGTTTGAATATTTTAGGGTAATCTTAAGAACATTGAATATAAGGCTACATAATTTTTAAGTACACTTAAAGCTGTTGTTTTCATTGTTTTATGCAAAAAACAAGAAATGCGCTTTAAATCACTTAAAAGCTGATTATATGCACTATAAATTTAATAATATTAAAAATGCGCTTTGACAGTTCAATTTTTCTTAATTAGGACTATTGATTTGGCTACTAAAATGCATAAAAATTAACACTTTTCAAATTTGGTGTTTTTTATGCCAGATATGGCTTCTGTTTACTGGCCACATACTGCCTGAATTTTTCCTGTGTGAATAGCCTCATTTTTAGCAAAGTTAGCTTTTTCACTCTATAATTACCCCACATTCTATGCCCACTGTGGCAAAACACGCTAAAATAGGCAAGAGGTGCTTATTTAGTGTCCTAGCTTAATTACGAATGCATTGACCCTCTTCATATGCACTAATTTCATTGATAACCTCAATATTGGTGCTTTATTTCACTACGACGCTTAAATTTGCCTAAATTAGTCAAGGATTTACCCGTGCAAGCGCCTGCCAAGGACTGCATGTAGTTACCCCACATCTCACACCCTTTTTTGGGTTTTTAGGTGGTTTCTCAGTCAATATTGGGTATTTTTGAATGGGGATTTCATGTAGTATAATGTCAGGATTAGCCCCAACATTTCTAATTTTAATCCCCCTTATTATTAAGCAATTATTAACCTTAATTTTCCCTCTTTAGTCTTTTATTTTAATGTATAATATGCATATACTCTCTTTTTTACTTATTCTTTAATTTTGATGGATTATCCCTATTATTATAGGATTTTGGCGGGTGATATCATTCTAATTATGTTATGGATCACTCTGTATGTTGTTGGACATGTCTATTAGTTGTAATGAGGCGTCATTAACTGTGTATAGGGCTGGTAAATCAAGGTGTTTATTGGGGAAGTTGTTTTGTATAAAAGGAGGGGGTTTTTGGTCTTGTTTTTTACATTCTTTATCATTACAATTCAATCATATAACTAATACAATTACAATACATATCAATAGTACTTAAAAAATCTTTGAATAGTATCTGAATTATTACATCTACTTTTCTACTAAGTATAAGATTGTAAGCCACATATATAATTAGTGAGATATATATTGCTGAGACCTTTATATTGAATTATATTTTAATACTTATTGGATTTGTACTACAGTACTAATATAGGACCATTTAAATCTTCTAGAAACTGACCATTCAAGCTAGTTCACGTCTTTGTACTTGACCTCAGCCTGACAATACCCTTCCCTTAATTCAATAAAATACAGGGGGGGAGGGGGGAGTTGGTATTGCCAAATTTTCATATGAGAGTTGCAAAAAAAAAAAAAAAAAAAAAAAAAAAAAAAGACTTGAAATTTTGGTGATACATATCCCTTACTTCAATAAAATGCAGGGGGGGGGGGGGAGTATTGCCAAAATTTCATATAAGACTTGAAAAAATTTTTTACTTGAAAGAGTTTTAATGATACCCACCCCTTTAGTTCAATCAAATGCAGGGGGGGGGGAGGGGGGGGTTGTTTGGGAAATTTATTAAATGTGACTTGAAATGTTTAACTAAAAAAGAATTTTTTTTAACATTAAAAATTCTTGAAAATTTTATTTTAAAAATGAATTTATAATGTTAAAATATGAAAATTCACATAACAATGGATAGAGTAAAGAAATACAGGAAATTAAGATAAATTTTCATGTACAATTAATTATGAACAGTTGAAGTGTGAGAGAAATAAAACAAACTAGTCATCAAACAATTTCTTTAAACATTCAATTTCCTCAACATATTTATTAGCTTTAACACATTCTATCAAGAAAAAATTTCTTTTTTTTTTTTTTTTGAAATTTCCCTTCACCATCAAGCTTTTATTTCATCTGTTCCATGAAGGTTTTGATGCTCAACTGTTTTCTCCTCTTTCTTTGATTTTTTGAATACTTAGAGATAACTCAAATTTCTTCTCCTCCAACTCTTGTGCCCTACCATCCTTCTGTAATGAGAGTTTGTACTTCCTCTCCTCTAAGACTTGTGTCCTATCATCCTTCTGTAAAGAGAGTTTGAACTTCTTCTCTTCCAAATCATGTACCCTGTCATCCCTCCTTAATGAGAGCTTGTTTTTTTTTTTTGCTTTTCAAAATTTAGAGTCTCTTTAGTAACTTCCACTTGTTCTAGAGTGATAATAAACCTTAACAAAAAGTAGAATAAAAGCAGAGTAAAGTATTTAGAGGTTTTGGTATCACTTACCAGCATCATGTTTCTCCAAAAATTCTTTGATAGAAGAAAAAAAAGGGGTTTGAGATGAAGTATCACTTTTTCTTCTTCTTTGGGAGTGGAAATTTGAGACTACTTGAAGTCCCTTTGATTTTTGTTCAAGGTCACATTTTCCTCCTCATCATTGTTGCTGGCTTCAGACTCAGTTGATTGAGGATCCTGGGTTTGTTCATCAGCCTTTTAAGAAATAAGAAAAAGATAAGTAAATAAAAAATAGAATTGATAAGATAAAAGAAAAAAGAAACAGACCTGAGTTAGATTTGGTTGGGTTAAATCACCTATAGGATCTACAGAAAAGTTATCTAGATATGTCTCATTCAAATGAGGGGAGGCTTGAGTGGAGGAAGAGGATGGGAAAAGATTTACTTTGACATCATGTTTGGAGATAGGATCTTCACCATCCAACATGTTTACAGGATTAACATCAGCTAGCTCTCCAAAAATAGAATCCATCTCTTTAAAGTAAGGACATAAAGAATCAAGTTTATTGTCTTTGGATTTGATGCCCTTTACTGATATCAAGGTCAGTAATACCAAAACCAGTAGATGATGATGAAAGAGTCTTTGCCTTCTTGTATTTGGCTTGATCATGCTTGAAGTGTTCAGACATCTGTTTAGGCAAAAGATCAATCCTTCCCTTTGTCTTATTTTGTAATTCATTGGCCATTAGAGGATAGCCATTGACGTTTTGATACAGGGGGCCTTCCTACTTTAGTTGCATATTCTCAGTACCAAAAACAAGAATCATGATTAGTTTTTATTTTTTAGCCAGTTGGTAAGTATGAGATGATCATCATCATCATCATCTTTTTTTTTTTTTTTTTTTTTTTTTTTTTTTTTTTTAGTTGAACAGTTTTTTTTGATTTCTCAGGCTGAGCAGGGGAAAGAGGGAGTAATGGGATTTGAAGAACAACTGGGGGGAAGGCTGCCTTTGAGAAGATCTATGATGATGACAGGGCATGTTGAGATATTTGAAGATGAAAAGGAGAAGAAAAAAAAAAAAAAAAAAAGAAAACAGATGAGATGGGGAGGGGTTTTGAACAGATAGAATGAATAGACAGGATGGGAGTGTGCAGCAAAGTAGGGACGCTGGCACATCCAGAAAGTTGTCCAAGATGTGGTTATGAAAAATTGGGGATAAAAATGTCAGATAGAGGTGAACATTGACATGTAAAAGGTCTAATAACCCAATTATTAGCAAAAAATAATTATGGAAGATCATTGGGGTATAAGGATTTTTATCCACAATTAATTTAATTCCAGATCGGTCAACATTGATACCCCCTAATATAAATACCTAGACAATCCTTTCTTATTTGATCATTAACCATCATTTAGTCATTTATAAGTGATCAACCACTACTACTACTACTACTACTATAGTGAAATGAAAAAAAAAACCAAACCATTATCTTTTTATAATAACCTCTATTGACTCACTCACCATAGAGACCAGTCTTTTGACAAGATGAATGTGGTTCATCAAAGATACCTATTGTGAATTCATGAAGGATAGATAAAGTTTCATTCCTATCATGTTCTCACATTTTTATACTTCTAGATCCATCTTTGTATCACACTGCATAGTAGTATCAGCTAACCTGGACTTTGGAAAGAACCACAATCAATAACTTACCCTGTCACATGGTATCAACTAATCGGACTCCCGAAAAGAATGGGAGAACAAAAGGTACCACTGCAAGAGTATATCTACACTAATGACTAAGTACGTAACACTTTGTAGTCAAGCACTATGGGTAATACCTCTCACTATTTTTCTTTTCACTCTCATCACATGTATCACATTACTTCCCCCCCCCCCTTCCCTCACACACACACACACACATCCATTCATCATCTCAATCACACCATCTGTGTCACACCTAATCTTTAAAAAAGCTTTCAGTTGTTTGACATCCCATCCCCTACCAAAAATCATGAGTTTAGTAAGTCAGCTGAACCTATGCTTTTTAGCTGGGCATGAAGAAGCAAGATAACCTCAAGCTTTCCAAGATTAGCTGGATCACAATACCAAATCAGCACTCAAAAATCAGCCATGAAAATTTTAAATCAAATCAGTGCTTAATTAATAATTCCATGTGTATTGAACTATACAATCGCAGCACCAACACTTGTTGTATTAATAAAAAAAAAAAAAAATTGAAATGATATGCGGGTTTTTTTTTTTTTTTTTACTTAAACTACTCTCCTTCTTCAAAAGGTTGTTATGTAATTGCTGATTTGCTAACTTTGACACCTTTCATTAAAAAAGCATCCATCTCTAACGCTATCACATCATTACACATATATTATTTCCTGCCAAACGCCAGGTTTATTGAACATCCGTATCTAACTATCTTATTAGCATCATTCAAGGGAGAAAAAAACCAGCTCACCCAAAATTTAGTATAATTTTTGATTCCTGTTAAATTCTGATACATATATAACAAACAAAATTGAAACAATAAATATATGCTTTTATTCATTTCAGATTCTTCTTTCTTTTCTATATATTGCAGATCAGGCTGAACAATAGTCTACTTTTGCAGTTTGGAGAGCAAAATACTAAAAAAATATTACTTAAGCAATGAAATGCATGGTAGTCATGTAATAAACCAAAAGAAGAAGAAGAAGAAGAAGAAGAAGAAGACAAAGGGAACATGTCAACATTGCGAGAGAGCCATGACAACTAGTGATGTTAACAAAAATAAAATACTTACAACCTAATAGAATAATCGATGATTTAACATTAAATTGACACAAACAAAAGAAAATCTTTTTTAAAAACGGGATGCTAAATCAAACTTTATTTGATGCTACATCATTTGAGAAAACATAAAAGATTGAGCGCGGGCTAAAAGAAATGCAACGAACATAGCAGCTCTTGAACCATGCTACAGAAATTTCAAATGCGAGATAGAAGTAAAAAATAAGTACCAGAAACAGAAATAAAATAGAGAAAAAAGATAATTGACCACGAGATCAAGCACTTGACCCGTCCCCAAATAATTCTATCCCCTAATCAGCTTCAGCGGTAAAAATAAAAGAAAGTTATTCAAGCTGAAATGGATAATATCATGATATTGCTGTTACAGTGTGTTTTTTTTTTTTTTTTTTTTTTTTTTTTTCCTTTTTCTTCCCATAGTTTTTTTATTACTTCACACGCCAGTTTTCTTACATTCCATTCCTTCAGTACTACCAGCCAGTGTCTTGCCATCAGCATTTTATTGAGTTTGGGCATCACCTTCCGCTTTGAGCTCCAAGCCGATTCGGTCTTCATCGTCCTCGTTGTTTCCAACACCAAGACCTACAATAGTCTGTCCTACTAGACTTTCTTGCTTTGTTCCAACAATATAACTCATAACATCTGATAATGAAAGCATTCCTACTAATCGGTCTTTAACCAACTTTTTTTTGAGCCCCTTCTTATTTTTAGTTGGTGTAGAAGAATCCGATTCTAAAGTAGGGGCAGCTTCTGCTGAAGGTGTGGTATCATCTCCTTCTTCTTCTAATACTGGTTTCTCGTTAGCCTGATCTCCAGTCGAACAATGTTCTTCTATCAATTGATCAGCGACAATAACAAAACGATGCACTCTTCTATCGCCAATGTATTTAAGTACGTTGGCTAATGAATCATCAGGAGAGCACACGGTGACTCCACGGAATTCTGGAGATCGCCGAGCGATTGCCTCAGCAATGGTCAAATCTAATAATCGATAAGCATCCGTCCTGACCAGATCCTGATGACATTATTGAAATGGAGGATTTGATATATTGGTTTTCGGTAATGCAATATTTTGGTTAGAAATAAAAATCCAACATTTTTGAAGGGCGAAAAAAGTGGAGTAGATCGAGATGATGACCCCCAAACAAGGCAATTCATTATTATATAAAGTTGAATGATGAGTAATTCGGCAATATTATTTGTCCGGATAAGCACCCATGAAAAAATTGGATAAAAATATATGATACATCACCTAAACACAGTGAGCAGAAACAAGAACAATGTTTTTGATAAGCTGAAAAACACGTACGACAATGTCTACAGCTTCATACATGTCAACTACCCGACCGTCTTCATCTACAATCGGCACTGCACTGATTCCTCGGTCCGAAAACATATGAACGACATCAAACACAGTTGTTTGTAATGTAGCGGTAGCTAATGGATGAAAGGGGTCGTTGCCGCCATCTGCCGTATTCGCTTTTGAATGATCAATTGGATCTGAGTCAAGTCCAGAAGAGGGGGAAAAGGTGCCTTGAGAATTTTCCTGATAAGCCGATACGTAAGATCCGATTCCCAAAGACCCGATGGTTTCGGACAGACGTTCTACCTCTAATGGATCCTGTGAGAATTTTCAAACAATAAACAAATAAATAAACATGTACATTTCCAGTTACAAGAAACGTCTTGAAGAGAGCTAACATTGATGGCAATAAATTTTAAAACTCGATATTGCGTTAACACACATAATATTGCATCTTTTCCTGTGGTAGCGTCCGTATCAACTAATGGCAGCCGCCGCGCATGGGTGCGGACTAATTTTTCGCAAGCAGTAAATAAACTCTACTAGGGGAAACAGAACCTTCAGTGAGAGATCATGGGCGATGAGGGATAACGGGGAATAAAAAGAGACAAGAAATTACCGCGTCTGGATGGACATGCACTGTTGGGGGTGGTGGGGCATCTATGGCCTGCTCAATGTCGCGAAGCCTTGAGAGTGGGAATGATTCGACTTCGGCAGCAGCTACAGCGTAAGGATCTTCTGTAGCTGTCTCGGTATCTATATTTTGGCGAGGTGAAACGAGGGAAAGGTAGACAAGATAGATGTTAGAGAAGAAATGGCCAGCAATACAAAAAACTCCATCAATTCAATAAAAGTAGGGTCGCAAATTGAAGATGATTTGAAGATAGGGATAGTTATAGTTACTTGTCAGTTGAGAAATAGAGATTTTGAGATAAAAATATTGAATGACTTTTAAACAGCATAAAAAGGGGAGTGCAGCGTGAATATGATGGTAGGGCTACATGAAGGAAGGCTTTATATGAAAAGAGAGTGGGTAGGACACTGACGATGGATGACGTCCGTAAGGGTGAACATCCCACAAAACCGAAATGATTTGGAGTCATACAGGGGAGCAGAGACGACACCTGTGGAAGAGAAAGAGTATTGGCAAAATAACAAGGGGATCCAACATGAAAAAGAGCCAATTCAGCAAGACAAAAAAGACGGCAATAATCATTAGAGAAGTGAGAATGATCATGATAGACAAACGATAAGTATTATGATCACCATGATAATATTATAAAAGTGACAAGAGTAGGATCACCTACCGTTGGTCATGAACGCCGTCAAAGCGCGCTTGATTCCGAGGCTAAAAAAACAAAGACCAAGATCCAAAAGTGGAGGAAATCATCAAATTCGTCAACGAGGAGAATGAGCACAGCCAACACCAGACTACTGACGAATTATCAAAGACAATCAAACGATAGCTTTCAGGTAGAATATCATAACACGTTTTCTCCCGGATGAAATCTCTTAAATTTCTCAAGGCCTGAGTGTGGAGATCACTGGGTTTATTGAGAGATCGGAGATTGGAACGTGTTGATGGTTTTGTCCTCAGACTGTGGGGTCTCATGGTCTCCTTGGCCTGAATCTTTTGTTGTTTATAATAATTATTGTGGTTGTTATCTTGATCTCTGTCCTGTTGAGATTTTGTTATCTGTGTGTTCGTTTCTTGCTTTCCCTCTGTGTGCTGGCTGTTTCTTGTCGTCGTCGTCGTCGTCGTCGTCGTCAATTGCTGGCCAAACACCGCCCTCACTATTTTACCCGTTTCTGAATCCTCCGCTGATGATGTAAGCAAGCCCTGTATGTACATACATACATACCATAACTTTTTTCACGCCTCTTTCTCTATATATTATTATGATGTTGATTAACGGCTCGCTTTCCACCCGATCAACAGTTCATTTCGCTCGTCTTGGCTAGTTTAATTCTAAAATCATTCACCGGCATGTTGCAATCATGTTATCATTAAATGCATTAAACCTCAATCACCGATTGTCATCATCATCATTATGTCATTGGACTTAATCCTTTTAATTACCTTTCTATGCACAACGGATAATTAGACCCAAACACATTTAGGCAACTCCGCCACTTGGAATGTCCCAGTGCTGTGTGTTGGGTGTCAGAAAATTCAGTTGGCGAATCGAGTGAATGGAAAAGTGAATGAACAATGGATCTCTATCATGTTGGAACTTCTTTCTTCTTTCTTTCTAATTATATCTAACTTCAACATCATAAGAATAGCCTACAAGGAAACTTTAATGCTCTCATTTTTATTCGTCAGGTTTAGATAGTATTTGACAAAGAGTCAAGAAACCAAATTCACCACTTCATTTTTGATTGCTAGAGGTTTAAAAGGGACACCAGTGATATAAACTATTGTGAACAAAGGTGGTATGAGCCGAAAATTGTTTGATAATTAAGCCAAATCACAACAGCTACAGATTTACTCTGATTTAACCGGCACTAGCAAACTTTTTCATTGTTAGTTGTTACGACTTACTTGTTTTGAATAATAATTTACTGAGTCACTCATCAAAAATGTGGTAATATGAAATTCTGTTGTTTCTCCTATATGTCACGCTTGTATTTCGGGTGGCAATGTCCCGCGATGAGACGTGACAAAGTGTGGGAGCCCATATAACACATACGTTACGTGACATGAAATCATGCAACTGTCTAGCAGTAGATTCATCACACACACACCACATGACTCAATTAAACCCTCCCCCACTACAAGCAACATGTGTGACCTGTGTGAGATCAGATGTCTCCTTTTATCATTTTGCGTGTGGGACATTGCCACCCAAAACACAAATGTGACCCAGATTTTTGCCCACAGTGAAACTCTCACTGGAGGGAAAACCAGGTCATTATTTGCGTTTTTGGGTGTCAAAGTCCCGCATGCAAACTTATGACATTGAGTCTCTCAATATAGTGTGACATGAGTGTTACGGACCCATATCTCTCTCATGGTAATCATTTTCCTTGCTCAGACTAAATAATAAGCAGTAACACTACGCACAAATCGCCGACGTTCGTACTTTTTTATTTTTATTTCATACAATCTCATCCAAAATGGCAATGACGTTCGCACTTCGTTCCAATTCAAAACTGCGAACGCCACCAATCCTACCGAACGTCAACGCAAACCTCATTCTGCTTACTCCACTTACACTCATCTCGACTGTCCATTGATCTTTTTACATATTCTGCCTCATTCAATCCTCACTTAATTTGTAAGTTTTGTTTAATTACTTTTCAGGAATCTTTGTGAGATTCAACTTGAAGAATAGCATTGGTTTTTTTTTTTTTTTTTTTTTTTTGGGGGGGGGGGGGGGGGGGGGAGGGGAGAGGGAGGAGAGGGTGGAGGGCCGAAGAGTTAAAGGCCTTAATGATTTTATCAGGAGGTTGAGGGGAAAAAAAATTATATTTCAATCTGGTGATTGTATTAATCTAACAAAGTTGTGAAATGAAAATTTTAAGTAATCCTGTTAGCTTAGGGAAAAATGAATTACATCATTGTATTAAATTTTGTAAGCAATTTAAACTCACAAAGGTGTGTGTATAATAGCTCTTTAATGTCACCATTTCTTATTGTGTTAAAGACTTATTGCACTCAACTGCTGTAATTTGCACAAATTCCTTGCAACTACTGGTAGATTCCTCTTCATACATATGTTTTGAAAAAATTTGAGCTTGCCTCATTGCTTCCCCACCATGTTTTAAGAGGCATCAAACAGAATTCCACTTACCATATCTAATGACATGACAATTGCTCCAGCAATATTAGTAACACTAAGAACAAACACACACTAGCGCCTGTTATGAGTGAAAGTAAGGTACCATCAGATTTCAAAAACAAGTCAAGTAAGACTAAAAGAGAGTATAGCGTTTGCAGTTTTGAATTGGAACGAAGTGCAAGTGCGAACGTCTGGGTGACGCTCCTATTGGGAACGTCAGCGATTTGTCCACAATGTAACAGGAATCTTATTTATAGATAAGACCATACCGACTCAACTACTTCTTGTTAGGTCCCGACTACGCCGCAGTAGTGTGTATAGTCTGCGTGACCACAATAGTAATTGAATATCCTTTTTTGTTACTGTTCCACCTAAAACATTACCGCTGTGCCAATAGGTTATGGGCTCTTGTGCCTAGTCTCGCCTTTTTTCTTTATTCCTTTCTTCTCCTATCTTGCCTAGTCTCCTTTTTTTTCTTAAAAACGACTAAATAACGGTCTCGTCAACCCCTTTTTTTCTCTTTGGACTCTTTTTTTTCCTCCTCTCGGCAATCGTTTTCTCGACAATCGTCTTCTCGGCAATCGTTTCCTTTTATTTTATTTTTTCTTTCCTTTTCTTCCTTTCCGTTTGCACCTCGCCAATTGTCCTTTTTACGAGCTCCTTTTTTTTCCTCTCTCTCTTCTTGCTTTTCTTTTCTCTCTTATCGTTTCTTTTATCTCCTTTCCTTTCTTTAAACTTTACTTAAAAAAAACAATTAAAAAAAAACACTAATATTTACCTCAATCCTATAAGCGATTAGGTTGTTGCTCTCGCCAAGCATCAAAGCGAGATAGTGGCCCTATCTCTCCGAAAGCGAAATATAATCAACTAATAAAAAAAAAAAAAAAAAAAAAAAAAAAAAATTACATATAAACCCACCCTTTAACCCAGTACTTGTTCCCTATCTCTCTATCTTTTTTTCCTTTTTTTCACTTTCTCCTTTTTTTTCCTTTTCTTTTTTCTCTTATTATTATAACAAATATTCTCGTTATCTTTTTTCTCTTTTTCTATTTTTTTTTCTTTTTTCTCTCTTAAATTTCTTTTCTTCATCTTTTTTCCTTTTTCTCTCTTCGTTCTCTTTTCATCTCATTACTACTTCAATACTTGACACTTCGATGATGCCATCCAATCAACAACCAACTCCTCAAGAATACGATACACCAACTTCTCGACCAACACCCAGTTATCCACAACGACCACCTCAAGACTATACCACAAACGAAAATGAAACTCAAATCCATGAAGAAGATGCAACGTCTGACATGGATGATGCACCCAATCCACGTGTACTACTCCGAATTCAAGAAGACTCATACATTCAAGACAGCATTGTTAAGGCAAGGATGCTATTGAAAGACTGGTGACATACTCTAAACGACGATGGTTCAAATTTCCGCGAGTGGCATAGAGAACTACGAGGCGTCATCAGTGACTTCACTGGAGAAACCAACTTTCTAGAGCGTAAAGGGGCCTCAAAAACTTCCATCAAAGAGCAAATAGGTAGAGCAATACTGATCAATTCTGTTGGACCAGAAATGAAATCTCAAATTATCGATGTTACACCAAGCACGACTGCATTTCGCCATATCAAAAGTGTCTTCAACACAGTTTCCAGAGCGGCTCAACTGAATGCTATAGAAAGAGTGATTGATCTTTGTTCTAAAGAATGCGACAATCCCATAGAGTTAATGAATGAATTTCAAGATGCGTGTGCTTGCTTATGGGCTCAAGGACTCAGTGAAAAGGACATCTTAGGCTGTCTCTGTCAACGTATCATTCAAGACAATCCACGGTTTAGCTCAGAAGTTCTCAAAGAAACAGAACAACTATGCAAATCTGACAAGTCAATCACTGTTGCAGTTCTCAACAAAATTTTTTGTACCACTTGGGAAAGACTTAAACACGATGATAAACTTCTGAATACCACCACTACTAACACTACTGTCACTGCAAATGAATCTTCTGCTTCTGTTTCTACTAAGCTACCTCTCTCTGATTCTGGTTCTGGTTCTGTTAATGTCTATGAATCTAATGCTACTAATCAGAATGTCTATGAATCTAATGCTGCTACTCAAAGATCTTCAGGAAACTGCTATATCTGTAACTCATCAGGTCATCTGCAAGCCAACTGTCCTAAAAGAACTCTCAACAACCGCACCAATTACAATTCCTTTTTCCAAAACAGGCAAGCAGGCTACAGCACACACTATCCAATGGTGGTACCGCCCTCTATCATACAACCAACAATTGTCCCTAATAACAATCCTCCACCCAAACCAAATCTACCCATCCACCAGAGGCCTATACAACAAAAAATGGATTCTTACCGCCCAATTTATCCTCAAAGACAAACAAACCGTCACAACACCTCACAACCACCTCAAGCGAAATCTGCTTCGGCACAAATTGTAGAACTCACTGATGACTCCCCAGAAGCATCTGCAGCTGCTTTTGCTAGAATGCAACTATCAGAAAACAAAGCATATTCAGCGAACCCTATTTTTGACACAGGTGCAACTCATCATCTTTCTGGTAATCTGAATGAGTTGGTTGATTTCCTCCCTCTAAAAAATCCCATTGCTTTGAAAGTGGCCACTAATGGTTCCTCTCCTCTCATTACAGGCAAAGGGACGATACGCTTCCATGGTCTCAATGGGGAAATCATCAATAGTAGACCAGTATACTACTGTGAAGATGCTAGAGGTACGCTAATCTCACCAGCATCCCTAATCAAGAGTGGTGCTAACTTTTCATGTGTTAACTTCAATGACTTTCTCATCAGCTATCACGGCTTTCCAATTCTGTCAGCCATGTTCATCAATAGGAAATGGACATTTAACAGTCCAATGCATTATAATAATTTAAATGTATCTTCTGATGTAACTACTATATTATCACATTCTGATCTTACTAGAAATGAATTAAATGTTCTACCTATACAACCAGCAATATTTAGTCTTGAGATCCCAACTAAGTATCCTGAATTAAGAAAAAGAAACAAAGATGAAGAAATCCTCTACACTTGGCACTGCTTACTTGGCCATGCAAGTCTGAGACAAATAAGAAAGATGTGCAAAGAGAAAATGGTTCATGGATTACCTGACAAACTGCCTAATGGAAATATTATATGTGATTCTTGTCAAATGTGCAAAAGTAGAAGACAATGTTTTCTTGAGTCAACTGGTAGAAAAGTTGACAAACTTGAAATAGTAACTATGGACTTAATCGGCCCAATTGAAGAGGAATCAGTTGACGGTGGTTTATATGCTTTAACCTTCAGAGATTTAGCTACAACATACAGTGAGTGTCATGTCATCAAAAACAAATCTGAATCAACAAATACGGTCATCAACATCATAACAAGATTGGAGAAACAGACAAATCAGAAGGTCAAAATAATTAGATCAGACAATGGAGGAGAATTCAACAATAAACTAATGGACATGTTCACAACAAAAAACGGAATAATTCATGAAAAATCTCTACCATATTTTCATCAACAAAATGGAAATATTGAAAGATTTAATCGTACTCTTACAGAAATGGGAAGAACTATACTATTTGACAGTCGTCTTGGAAAAACCTTCTGGTCTTTTGCTTTCAAATGGGCTTCATATCTCCTAAACAGAATACCCAACACTATTTGCAACTCAATTACACCTTATGAAGCACTCTTCAACACTAAACCGCAATTAGATATTCTTAGGAAATTTGGTGAAGTAGCTTATGTACACATACCTGAAGAGAAGAGGAAAAAGCTAGATGTCCGAGCAAGAAGATGCTACACTGTAGGTTTTCCAGCTGGTATGAAAGGCTGGATTTTTTGGGATCCAATAGAAAAGAAATTCTTAACATCTGCGTGGGCCAGCTTCAAAGAATGTGAAACAAAAAGTGAAAATAAGATGTCCCTCGATTTTGTAATGAACAGTGCAAACACTCTAACCTACAGCAATCTTATACTAGGAAATTTTGATCTGGAAGAACAAATGATTGAACAAGATCGTCTGGTAGAAGACATCCAAATTAATTGTGAATACTTTGAAACTCAGTTACCTAAAACATTTAAAGAAGCCTTACGGTCTGAGAAGGGTGATGAATGGAGAAAAGCTTGTCAACAAGAAATAGATAACTTAACAAACATGAAGGTCTGGGAGAGAAAAGAACCACCTGAAGGGGCCAGAATACTAGATGCTAGATGTGTTTTTGCAGAAAAGAAAGATGCATCAACAGGAAACACAAAACTGAAGGCTCGATACGTGGCAAAAGGTTTTAAACAAGTAAAGGGTATAGATTATTCTTCCACTTTTGCTCCAACTGCCTCATTTACAGCCCAAAGAATCATTCTCACAATTGCAGCTATGTATAACTGGCCAGTCCATGCTTTTGATGTCACAGCAGCATACCTTCACAGTCCAATAGACAAAGAAGTATGGGTAAAGGACCCTCCTGGATTTGAAAGAAAAGATGGAAAAGTTTTCAAATTGCTCAAAGCTCTTTATGGCACATGTCAGGAAGCACGTTGCTGGTGGCAACACTTTGGACAGCAGCTAAAAAACCTGGGCTATAAAATGTCATCCTACGACAATAGCATTTATTTTCTGAAGAATAACAACACAAAGGCTATGCTTTGGGTTCATGTTGACGATGGAATTGTAACTGGCAACAACAATGAGGTTTTGAAACAACTTGAAAGAGATTTAAGCCAAACTCTCATCATCAAATGGCAAGATAGACTGGAAGCAATAGTAGGTATCAAGATAGAAAGGAATGAAAAAGGATTTTGACTTAGTCAAGAAAATTTGATAGACAGAATTTTAACAACTCATCATATAACAGGAGTATGTCACCATCAACCACTGCCGACAAATATAGACCTTTCCACACCCCCACCAAACCACCCAGCTATTAATCTAGGAGATTATCTGTCAATTATTGGTTCCTTGACTTATCTAACCACAGCAACTCGTCCTGACCTCAGTTTCTCTGTAAATCAATTGGCTAGACACTCAAAAAACCCCACTAACGAACACTGGAGAGCGTTGAGACACTTACTTGGTTATTTATAATATACAGCCACAAAGAAACTACACTTATATCCACTATCAACCTCACATACTATCAACCTAGATGTCTACTCAGATGCAAACTGGTGCGGGGAATTTTCAAGATCAACTGGAGGCATGATTATCAACATGCAAGGTTCCTTAATATTCTGGTCCTCAAAACGCATGCCATCTGTTGCTTCCTCAACATGCCATGCAGAATACATGGCTCTTGGGGGTGCCACTAGAATGGGCTTGTGGATTCAAAATTTACTCAATGATTTGATTAATTTCACAGGCCCGTTTCATTTAAAATGTGATAATCAAGCATCTATAAAGGTATCAAACGATGAAAGCTCAAACAAAAGGACCAGGCACAGCGACAGGGAATTCTTTTTTGTCAATGAACAACTACATAAAAGAAAAGCTACAATATCATGGGTACCTACATCTGAACAACTAGCGGATATAATGACGAAACCACTAAGCAAACAGTTACATGACAAGGGATGTGGAAACTTAGGTATCAAATAACAAAATTATAACTACTTTATCATCATTTTGTCTATTTTCTGTTATATTCCTAATAGCTACCATAATAACATCATAACAAATTGTAAATAGTTTCATATATACTAGAATGAGCGTCTTGTCGGAGGGGCGGGTGTTAGGTCCCGACTACGCCGCAGTAGTGTATATAGTCTGCGTGACCACAATAGTAATTGAATATCCTTTTTTGTTACTGTTCCACCTAAAACATTACCGCTGCGCCAATACTTCTCACAGATATAAAATCACCTAAACAAAGTATAAGAGTTTTAGAAAATGCTTAAAAAAAAAATTTTTTTTTTAATACACTACCAATATTGCTGATTATATAACAATTCGGTAGATAAGGTTAATCTAATGATTGTAACATGCGCATTATTAGGGGGTATCAAAGTTAGAAATTTGTAATTATTTAAAAGGTATTTTGCAACAAAAATAGAAAGCCACAAACATGACATTAATTCTAAGTAAAATAGTGTTTTTTTTTGGGTGGGGGGCACAATATGGCATATTTTAAACAATAATCATGCTTGATTTGGTGGAAAAAAGAGTTATTTTGAAATAGAAGATTTCTAACTTTGATACCCCCTATGATGTATACAACTGTTATGATGTTACCATACTATGTACTTAACTGGTCTCTCATCAGTATATAGTGTAGCCTCCAAGTACATTGGAGACCTTTCTCTGGTTCTGAAAGGTATCATTCTCTACAACAACAAGACTGACAGTGTATTAGTAACTATGATACATATCATTCCCAATATTAGTAACTAGGATACAGATCATTCCCAACCCCCCCTTCCTCCCCATGGAACAATCATTAGAAAGAAGAAAAGAAAGAATAATAAAAGAAAAAAGAAAAAAAAATCCCTTAGACAAAAATAAGCAGCATAGAATTCTCCACTGATTCATCTGCCAAGGTGAACAAATCTCCCTGGCAATTACAGCATATGTGCCCCCCTGTCATATAGTATCCACTTCAAAATGTGCCTTGACAGAATCCCATGTTTTGGAAAATATGCATTTTATTAAGTCAGATCACAAAATCAGAAGAAAGAAAGAAAAAAAAAAAATTTAAGTAGAGAAAAGTAAAAAAAAAAAAAAAAAAAAAAAAAACAAAGTCAAAATGTTGGTCACAAAGCTATCTACTAAGATTCTACCCAGTGGCTTTGTCAAAATATGTCAAGGTACGCTTTTGGTCTAGAAGTTTTGGTATGAAGTTTTACGAGGATTTTAAAGGTTTAAATGGACTCTCAACAAATTTGTACGTATTTCTTAATTCAAAGATGATTATTTTACTCAATTAAAAGAGGTAGGATTAAGATATTAATATAATTTATAGACTAGAGTTACGTATTGTAAATACTAATGATATAGAATATAAGAATAAGTTTTGATTTGTTATTGTTGTAATAAAATGATGTAGTAAAAGGAATGATTAAAAAACAACCAAAAGAGAGGCTTTATATAGGCAAAGGAGAGACAAAGCACGGCAATCAAATTCTAAAAACAGTAGTATGAGAGAGAGAAAAGAATATTCCAGAAGGAGTATTTTCAAATAATAAAGTTGTTCTAAAAAGAAGGTGTCAAAAAGATGTATTTACAGAGTATGTCAGAAATACATCAATTTATTTAATATTTACTGTAGAAGTCAATTCTAAATAAGAAATTTGAATATTTTGTATATATTTAATATTATTTGAATATTTAATCTTATTATAATTTTAAAAACTATTTTTTAATATAAATTTTTATTTCTTCTAACCTGTCAAATGAGCACGGTGTTAGAGAAAAAATATAAGGGACAATTTTATATTTAATTTTATCATTCTGTAATTAGTTAATTTATTATAAGTAATTTTAATGTAACTAATTAATTAAATAATTAAAATGATAAGGTGTGGCTTCATCCAGTAAATAATTAATTATTTCACTGGGTAAGTCTAGTAGCCTGGCTGACACTCCCTCACTCTAAAAAAACAGTAAAAAAATGCTATGATTTTTTCTTTTTATACTTTTTTAGTAGAGTAGGAAGATTAGATATCTCCTTCCCAGGTATCCAAGAATCATATTCAGATGATTTATTCTTGAATCTCAATAAGTATTCTGTACCTTTTTCAGCAGTGACTATTCTGTCATTTAGAATTTTTTCAATTTCTGCTGTTTCAGTGATTTCATTTGGGGTTTTCTTTGGTCTACCCCTCCTTTTTGGAAATAAATCACTATTGGATGTGTAAGGTTTCAAAAGAGATATTGGAAAAACAGGATGTTTTCTGTCATATGGGGAATACAGAATAACTTCAACTGCATTATCTCCAATCATTCTTCTGACAACAAATGGACCAAAAAATGGATCTTTCAATTTGTTATTACCTTGTAAGTTGAAGTGGACTGTACAAATCAACACTTCATCACCCTTTTTAAAAGTGTATTATTTATGGGATTTGTCCCATCTTTTCTTCTCATATTCAAATGATTTTTCGATACATTTTTGAGCATGATTTCTACATAGTTGTTGCATTTGAAGAAAAGATTTTACACCAGGATGTATATCCAATTTAGGTATTTTTTTATTGAGAATTTGGGCAGGAGTATTAGGAACATATCCAAGCCAGAGCTCAAAAGGCTTTCTTTGAGTAACAGAATGAACAGTGCTATTATAAGCAAATTCTAACCCAGGAAGTAAGGTAACCCAATCATGAGTGAATCTGTCATTATCTTTATACTCAAGGCCAAAGGCACAATATCTTCTTATCATGTCCTCTAAAGTCTGAATCATTCTTTCAGCTAAACCATCAGTCTGAGGGTGATGGGCAGTAGAAAGTTTCAGATCACAACCACAAACAACCATCAGAGACATCCGAAATTCAGAAGTAAATTTAGGGTCTCTGTCAGAGATTATGGCTTTAGGAAAACCAGCAGTATTAAACATATGAGACCACCATAAGAAAGCTAATTCTTTAGTGGAAACATCCTTGTTAGTAGGGATAAATTTACACATTTTTGTGAATCTGTCCACAATAACCCAACAAGAGTTATAACTGTCTTTACCAGCAATAGGTAATCCTGTTACAAAATCCATGTTTATTATTTGCCATGGAGCATCAGGAGGTTCAATATGTTGCATTAATCCTGCTCTTTTACCAGTTAATCTTTTTGATTTTTGGCAAGAATCACAAGATTCAACATAAAATTTTGTGTCTTCAGACATATTAGCCCACCAAGCAGTGTTCTTAATTCTGATCATTGTTTTGTCAAGATCAAAATGTCCAGCTAATATGTCATCATGACAAATTTTCAAGATGATTTCTCTCATAGAAGGAGGAATAACAATAACATTACTCAACTTCCTCCTATAATATATATATCCTTCATCAATTGAAAATTTACCTTTTTCCAAAGCTTTTTGGTACTTTGGTGGAAGGGTATTAATTAATGCTTGTATTGAAGCATTCTTTGGATCATTTAATATGGTGCATAACTTTTTCAAGTCAGTGTCCTTATCATATGATTCCAGAATAAGCTGTAATAGCTCTTCCTCCATATCAACCACATATATCCCATGAATATGAATAATTTCATCCTCAGGATCATAAGCAGGATTAGAGTCATCATTTGGTAAAGGTAACCTTGATAAAATGTCCACATTTGAGTGAACAATACCAGCCCTTTGAATAATTGTCATTCTCCCTCTGTACTCTTGAACAGCCAGCTGCCATCTGAACATATGTCTGTTAGGTGTTTTCACGTTTAAAAGGGATTTAACTGCACTGCAGTCAGTGACAAGTTCAAATTTCTGGTCATCTAAGTAATAATGAAGCTTTTCTAGAGCCCATACTACAGCTAAACACTCAAATTGAGTAGCACCATATTTCAATTCACTATTTCTCAAGGTTCTTGAAATATAACAAATTACTACTTCTGAAACTTTATCATTTATCACTTGTTTTTGATGGAGGGCGGCACCAAGACCAATGAAACTGGCATCAGTGTACAAAACAAATGGTTGATTAAAGTCAGGTAAAGCGAGAATTGGTGCTGACATTAAACAGTGTTTCATAGTGTCAAAAGCTCTTTGTCTTTCACTGTTCCAGACAAAAGCAACATATTTCCTAGTTAATTGGTTAAGGATTAATTATATGACCTGATAGTTTTTAATATATTGTCTATAGTATGCACACATTCCCAAGAGACTTTGGAGCTCTCTAACTGTAGTAGGAGCTTTCACCTGTTTTATGGCTGCCACCTTGATCTGGTCAACACATATCTGAAAACCTGAGACAACATGATCAAGCACTTTCAAGGAATGAAAACCAAATTTGCATTTTTTTAAGGCAAGTTTCATATTTATCTGATCCATCTTATGGAACACTTTACACAGGTGGTTAAGATGGTCCTCAAATATTTTAGAGAATATGATGATATCATCAATTTAAATCATCAGCCATCCTTCAATTATTTCTTGATGGAATGTGTTATCCATAACCTTTTGAAAAACTGAAGGGGCATTTTTGGGGCCATATGGCATCCTAATATACTTATAAATACCCATATGAGTAGCAATCATCAGAAAATTCTGAGAATTCTTCTCAACAGGTACCTGGTGATATCCTTTATTACCATATAAACAGCTGATATATTTAGTACCTTGTAAGGTAGCATGCATAGAGCTAATTCTGGGTAAAGAATAGATATCATCCACAGTATAAGTATTCAATGCTCTATAGTCACCACATAACCTGGATTTATCTTTCCCATAAGAAATTAGAGGTGTTTCAACTACCTTTTCAATAATATTAATTTTTAAAAGGGTAGAGATATTGTCTTCAATATCTTTTCTCTTTGTGGGAGAAGCAGGATAAGGCTTCTTCTTTAAACTAGGTGGTATTTCAGTTAATGGGCAAGATAATGAGAGTTTATTTTCTTCTTTTACTAATCCTAATTCATGTGACCTATGAGCAAAGGCAATAGGAAAAGATTTTATCAACTGAATGATGGAATCTTTTTCCTCACCAGAAAGTTGTTCTCCAAAAAAAAGCAGTTTCAATTTCACACAGAAGGGCATGCATTTCTTTTGTAGATCTTCCTTTATATTGAACTACAGAATTACATGTGTTCAATTCCGGTTTTAATAATTTTTTGGAGGAAGAAATCTTACATTTCCTCTTCCCATTCATCCCCATTGTGAAACATTGGTTTGAGGGATCCAATTTTATGCCCTACTTGGTTAAAATATCATTCCCTACAATAAACCAATTTCTTAAGCTATCATTTTTCATGACAACAAAATCACAAATAGCTCTTAAAAACCCATGGTTATATTTAAAAAACACTGTGGCTTTGTATTTACCAATGGGGGACAAAACAGAGCCATAAACTCTCCAATTCTCAGAAATCATAGGCATAAGTTTTGATTTATAATCCTGATCCACTTAAGAAAGTTCTTTTTCAGATACTACACTTCCTCCAGCTCCAGAATCTAAAACAACCTCAATGTTCTTTTCATTGGTCAAGACTGGTGCCTTGAGAGGGGTAATAATTATTGAGCTGTCTTCAAGGTTTCTTATGATTCCAGAATCTTCAACTGTAGATAAGTGATTATTCTCAATGTCAATATTAATTAAAAATGAATATCTTCTTACAGCATTAAAATTTCCTGGTGAGATTCATATGAAATATTTCTGGTACAATCACTTGAAGTATCATCCAGTGCAGCTGTGTCATCAGCAGGTTCCTCTGTTTGTTCAACAAGATTTATTTTCTTCTCACAAATATGGCCTTTCTGCCATGGCTTTCTGCATTTAAAGCAAGTGTTTGTTGCATAATTTTTTAGTGCAACAGGGACAGAAGGTTTACCAAATTTTTCAGGAGGTTTCTGTTGGTAATTGGAGGGTTTCCCCATTGAAGAACTAGGAGTTAACCTTCTAGAATCATACTTTTTATTTAAAAGGATCCCATTACAAGTATTAATAAAAGTAGAAAGTTCTCTTGAGAACTCAGTCCTAGCAACTACTAAGTCCCTCAGAGACATAGGCAATTTATAGAGGATCCTGTCCTTTTATAGTTCAAATTCCATGTATAAATCCATCGCCCCCAGTATCTTTACAAGTTTCATTAGGAGCTCAATAGGTTTTTCTGTAGAAGAACAGCTATATCTAGCTTCCTCATACTGCCTTTGTTGGGCTAACCTAAACTTGGAACCACCAAACTGCGCTTTATTTAATTTCTTCCAATCTTCCCAAGAGTAGTCATTTTTATCTAAAAGGACAGATTCATACCACATTAGGTCAACATTAGTAAGTAAATAAATCAATTTAGACACAATTTCTTCATCTGGAAGTTTATAAGAACTCTTAAGGTTATTAATTCTGCAAATAAATTTTTACCAATCAGAGGCAGAATCACCATCAAATGTTGGGAATTGGTCAAGTTTTGGCCAATTCTTTTGATTTGAAGGAGTCTCCTTAGTACTAGCTTGTTTCTGAGTAAGAAGCAGCTGTAATTTCTTTAATTGTGCTGAAATCTCATTGTTTAATCCTTCTGTTGCAGATTCTGGTGCATCATCAGTTTTTGATGGAAACTCAGTGTTATCAACAGGTATTTCTGGAGCTATTTTTAATTTAGATGAACTAGCCACAGGTACTATTTGAGCATCCTGCACTATATGTTCCTTCACAGAAATGTCAGAATATTTTTGGTCATTTAACAATGAATTCAATTTCTCTTCAATGGTTGTTAGTCTGGTTTTTACCCTTGGAAGACACGATAAACTCTCATTGATTGTTGCAATAGATAACTGGGTTTTATTTTGAAAAGATGAATAATGATCACTCAATCTTTTCAGGTTCATCTTATCTACCTCTAGTTCCTGGAAACAGGAAGATACAGTATCTTTTAGTCTAGACAAATCATTTTTGATATTTTGCCATAAAGAAACTTTCTTTTCATGAGTTGCTTTGTAATGAAACAAATCATCAGAAACTCTCTGTAACTCACTCATTAATTCTTGATAACCCTGTTCATTTAACAAACTATTATATTTCTGAGTTAATTGCATGTTGTTCATGATATGATTATGTTTAGCAATAATATCTCTCAAATATTTATCATTAATTTTTGCTACATCTGGAGTGTTTCTCTATAAAGAAACAGAGTAACCTTCCACATTCTCATGAAACTCAGGCTCAAGTGTTTCATTAAAAATAGCCATATCAGGATTTATCATCGAAGTAGCAATTAAAACTAAAGGATTTGATACATTAGAATATTGAGTGATTTGTCTACTCTTATCAACCTCTACTGGTCTCATAGTGTCATCCCCTCTGCCAGAATTACCTGAAGGAACTGGGTCAGTAACAAGAAATGGTACTTGAGATTCAATAGAGGGACTTACCAAGTCTTGGGCAAGATCTGAATTTTGTTTTTTCTTTCTCTGCCTCCTTGATAAGGGTGAGGATGTGTTGGGTTGAATTGACTGGATCTTGATGGACCTGCCTGAGGCATTTGAGGCTGCTTCTGTTGAGACAGATGATCCCACTGGGTGTTTAACCAATCCCACTTCCACTTTGACACCTCCACCTTTTCTGGTTGCTGGGGAGCCAATTGTGGAAGATCCTTGGGGGGAGGAGGTCTCCTCTTCTCTTGAAGAAAGGCATCTATTTTTCTTACCTTTTCTTCTAGTGAGTCTGTTCTTGCTCTCAATCTTAAGTTCTTTGTCCTCAGTTCCTTTATGTGGGTGGAGAGATTCTTTACTTGCTGAGTTAAAGGCATTTTTTTTTATTTTTAAGCCTTTGGGAAGTCCTTCTAGAGGGTTGATGGAAGGCTTTTGTTCCTGAGCATTTTCTCCACTAGTATTTTTACTTCCTCAATTTCCACATCCTGATTGGTCCAATAATTTATTAATTTGAGCCAATTTTGCAGTCAAGGGAGAACTTAAAGTAGTAGCTTCATCATAATCAATCAGATCCAATTCCTCTTCACTGGTAGCAGAAACACCTTGATCAGTCATTTTTTAAATTTAACTTGACCTGAGGGAAGGAAATATTAAGATGTATTAGTTTTATTTTTGCTTTTTTTTTAAAAAGAAAAATAAGAAAAAAAAAGAATTTAAAAAATCTTCAGGAAAAAAAAATCAACTGAAATAATAATCAACATTTTTTTTATTAATTTAAAAGTAATTTTATAACCAGGATTAAAAGAAATCAACTGAACAAACAAAATTTATTTTTTAACCAATAACTTAATTTTTGATAATTATCAGAATTAAAATCAACTGAAATAATAATCACAATTTTTATTAAATTAAAATAATTTTATAACCAGGATTAAAAGAAATCAACTGAAGAAACAAAATTTATTTTTTAACCAATAAAATAATTTTCAATAATTATCAGGATTAAAATCAACTGAAATAATATTTAATTACCAGGACTTGATTTCAACTGAAATAATTTTAATATAATTTAATATTATTAATTTTAATATTTTTATTGTCAGGAGAATTTTTCAACTGGAACAAAAATATTATTTTAATTTATCAGGACAAAGTTAACTGAAAAAAATAATAAAATATTTTATATTACTTCTAGGACTAAGAACACTATAGTTCTATCTTTATCAACTAGGAAAAAAAAATAAAAAAAAATTCCAAATTACCAGACACCTCCTCCTGTAAAATGAGCAAATTAATGCCACTTACAGAGTGCTGAGTAAAAGGAAAATACATAGAGTATGAAAAGTGAAAAGTGACCCATGAATAGTAATCAATATAATTACCATGAATATATGTGACTATAGTCAATATATGAGCCTAAGTTTTGGAGCACCGTTTTATTCCCGGCCGCAGCAAAAAAGTAAGTCACGTGGTTTATGATGTTTGTCGTCTTTGTTGTATACTTGTCCTATCAGCACCTTGTCGTTGATGGTCCCTTGGTTGCCAGCTTCAAAATATTGATGGGCCGTCGACTATTCGGAAAGTGCCTCAGTTGTCAAGGGGTCTTTCAAGTCTATAAGGTTTTTCAAGGAGGTCCAATGGCGGTAACAACGGAATTTATGGGATTCAAACTGGGGTACATATTTCCTTATCTTATAGAATTTTTACTCAATAGATAGAGGTAAAGATTTAAATTATTATTATAATTAATGTTTTAGAATTATGGGTTTGTAAATACTAAGGCACTAATAGATAGTAATAAATGGATTTTAAATAATTATAATAAATAAGTAAGTGATGGAATGAATTAAAAACAACCAAAAGAGAGGCCTTATATAGGCAAAGGAGAGACAAAGCACGACAATAAAATTATAAAAACAGTAGTATGAGAGAGAGAGAAAAAGAATATTCCAGAAGGAGTATTTTCAAATAATAAAGTTGTTCTAAAAAGAAGGTGTCAAAAAGATGTATTTAAAGAGTATGTAAGAAATACATTGATTTATTTAATATTCACTGTAAAGGTCAATTCTAAATAAGAACTTTGAATTTTTTGTATATATTTATTTTTATTTGAATATTAAAAATTTTATTTTAATTTTAAATTTATTTTTTGATATAAATTTTTATTTCCTTCAACCTGTCAATGAGCACGGTGTTAGAGAATAAAAATATAAGGGACAATTTTATATTTAATTTTATTTATTCATTAATTTTACCATTCTGTAATTAGTTAATTTATTATAGGTAATTTTAATGTTATTAATTAATAATTAAATAATTAAAATAATAAGGTGTGGCTTCATCCAGTAAATAATTAATTATTTTCCTGGGTAAGTCTAGCAGCCTGGCTGACACTTAGTACAAAACAATTTGATTTTCAATTTTTGGTATTTTAAATAAACTAATTTGATTTTTTTTTGATTTTAGTATTAGTATATTATTATCTCTTTTAACCTGTTCATTGAGCATGGTGGTAGGCAATAAAAATATAAGGGATATTAATATTAATTTAAATATTTACTAAATTCACTTATTGTAATTAGTTAATTTATTTCAAGTTATTTTAAAGTCAATATAATATAATTAATAATAAAATGAGAAATAAAATGTGTGGCTTCATCCCAGTAAATAATTAATTATTTTACTGGGTAAGTCTAGCAGACTGGCTGACAATTACCCTTACACACATAATAGGGGGTCTCAAATATTACCAAACATTCCTAGTGTGTTTCATTTGAAAAACACCACACAAAAAGGCTATGAAACATTGCTGATTTAGTAATTAGGGTGTCAAACATTGGGTCAAATATGTCCTACTTTTGTTTAATTTTCTTGATCACAACTCATGTCAGCCAGGCTATACCAGGAGCCCAGTAAATTTTATGTCAATTTACTGGAACTAAAAGAGGGTGTAAAAAGATGCTTATTGTGTATACAAATTAATATTATATTGCATAATGAAATGATATAATTATTTTATTTAATATATATAATAAGTATTATATTAATTTTATTATTATATAAATTATTTATACATTTAAATTAAGCATGATATATATTCTATAAATTATGGCGCATTTTTATGTATTTAATAAATATAAATTAATAAATAATTAATTATAAACATATATTATAAATTAAAAGTGTAAAATTAACTTATAATGTAATTAAATTAATTAATTAAAATTATATATTAAATAAAGCCATACATATCTTATTAAATAATAATATTGGGCGCTTTTTTGACCCTTAATTTTGTCAGTAAAATTATTAAATAAATTAAAACACTTATTTAATAAGATGGTATTAAAATTCTCACTTTAAATTAGAAATATAATTAAATTAATTATTTGTTTCATTTAAACTAGTTATTGAATTAATTAAATACTTAAAACAATTAATTAAACTTGCTTTATACTGGATTAAATTGATGACATGGATTTTTGTGTGAAAATAATTCTATTTGTTTTAATTAAACCCTTTACATCTCACTGTAATATCTGTTTTGGATTATTTTACTCACTGTTCTTATGTTTAAGACTTACTTAGTTACTGATTATTTTAATTAATTTTTTTGGGAACTTATGGTGGGAAAATAGGTTACTTACTCACGGGTTTAGTTTATTGTTTCATGTTTTTCTCTCAATCTCTATGTTTTAGTTATATTCTTTTATATTCTTGTTTAACTTTATTACTACTTTGTAATTACTCATTTGTGGCGCTTCAGAGGATCCTTTTCCTATAAAAGGCTTTGGATCATCCCCTGTAGCTGCATCACTTATCATACACTCACCATTTAAACATATTTTTTAATATAATACATTTAATATTATTTTTATTAGTACTATAATTCCAATCTAAATTCTATATAAATATCTAAAGTTGCAATAAGTCTATTAGTAATAACAGTTTTTACCACGCAGAAATAGTAATACTTATTTTCAATAAATATATTATAATTTAATAAGACTCACTGCTGTGTCAAAACCAAGAAATTTCTGTTGCCTTATTTTTTCTAAAATAATTATATTAATTTAACTTTTCATTTCCCTAAACCTTTTTTTCCATTTTTCTCCTCCTCCTCTCTATTTTATCCACCTTCTTCTCCTTCTTCTAGATGACCGGCTTACATTTTGGGGCCTTTCCAAACAACAACAACAATATGCCACCTTGCAATGAATGACATTGCGCACGGACCACCCAAGCCAAAAAAAAAATTTTTTGTCACGACCGTGTTTTGAACTTAGGTTTGACCTTTTAGGTTTATATTAAATTAAATAATATATTTTTTGAAGTGATTTCCCAATCACTATAGTAATTTAACCTTTGCACCTCTCACTTATATTATTAAATTTTTATTGCAATAACAGTGATTGTCCCTTAATTGCAGACTCACTGAGTGTAAGTGTTCAATTTTTTAAAAAATTTTTTTATTCCTAGTTGACCATAATAGAGTTATACTCTTAGTCCTAGAAGATCATTAAATTTTTAATAAGTTAATAAATTAATTTTATTAAAATATTTTTTGATTTATTGGTTGACCATAATAGTACTCAGTGCTTAGTCCCAATATTGCCAATATATTTCTTTGGAATTAATTATTTTCGGTTGAATTATAAAACCTTTGTTGGTTGGTCCCATTATAATTATTGGTATTTCTTAATAAACAATTGTAATTTCATATATTTGTATTACATTTTTTGTTAAATTAATTGATTTTTGAATAAAAATTTAAATTTTTTTTTGTTTTGTTAAAAAATCAATTAATTATATTTTATTTTGAAAATAAAAATTCGAATCAATAAAATAATTTTGATTCTTTGTTTACAGTTTTAATGTTCAGTAGTTTGGCTAACAGCATGGATAACTTACATGTGGATGAAATTGAAGTGGATGTTGACACTGAATCTGTAGGTTCTTCTAAATTAACTTACAAAAATTATTCAGCTGACAAAAAACCTTCAGGAAGTGGAAATGGCAGGAGAAGTGGCAAACCCCCCTCACCAAACACCTCTGAAAGAAGCAAAACCTCTGATAAATCAGGAAAATCCACTAAAGGGTATAAAAATAAAAAAGATGCCACTGACTCAACAAGTAAACAACCTTTCCAGTCACATAAAAGAACTGAAGGCAGAAAGTATAAAGTACAAGGCAAGATTATAAACACTCTGGAAACAGATGCACGAGTTATTAAATCCCAACCAGGCTCAACCTCCTCCTTTCCCAGCCTCTCAGCCTCAGCCTCTACCTCAGCCCCATCAGGCACCCAGCTCCTTCACTCAAATTCAAAACACTCTGCAGGTGGAGCAAATGAAATGGGATTACTTGATGAACCATTACCAACAGAATTTTCAGCAACCAACAGCTCAACACCCTGGCCCATCCAGGTCACCAACCTACCATCCATCTCCTCAGCCCCATCCTTATCAGTGAGGCAGAAGAAAGAAGGCACAGGGGAAGTTTCCTCCCTTGCCATGGTAAGTAATTTTTTTGATAAACATGTTGGTATGTCTAATAACAAATCTTCTTCCACAGGTAATATTGTGGATCCTGGTGAAAGAACAGTTGAACCCTTAAAAAGACAACTTCCTTTAATGAGTAGCCCCAATGATGTAATTAGCAAATTATCATTTGATGAACCTTTACATTTGAATTCTACTTCTTTAATTAATCCTTCTCTTCCAATTAGGAATGATTCTGTTTCCCCTGAAGTCTATACTTTAATTGAGAAAACTTCTGAATAAATATTGAAAGATACACTTGATTTTAATTTTGTGAAAGACAAACATTTGAGAGATGTGTTAATACATGAGAGTGATAGATTAAATAATTTTCACTTAAATTGTAAAGTAAGTTCTTCTGTACAAGATACAGATTATTTTAAAATCAAAGAAACCTTGAATATTGTTCTTAGCCAACAAAAACAAATAAGGAGTGACCATAGAGATATCTCAGATAAGAATATCTGTCTGCATAAAACCTTGAGTGAATTGAAACCCCGTATTGAGGAAATTTAATCATTAAAAGGTGAAATTAAATCTCTACACAATGAGTTGAAAAAGCTAAAAAATGATTTCCATGCACTAAGTACCAAACACACAGTTTTTGAGGACAGAAATGTTGTATAACTTGCAAAAATAAATGACCAGATGTCTGAAATTCTAAGGATAAAAAACTATGTGTCTGACCTGCAGGAAAAATTTTCAGCCTTAACCATCAATAATTATGGTATAGATGAGAATGATGCCCATAAGCTGCATAAAAATAAGGTAAAGGAACCTGAACAGAGCAACTCTTTTCTTCCCCATCTTTCAGCCATTAAATAAACTGACAATGAGTCTGTAAAATATTTTGCCACTAGCAGAAAAGCTTGTAATGGTCATGTACCAGCTGTTTCTGTAAATAATGAAATTTCTGAACAACTGGCTAAATTTCAGGAATTATTAATGATAAATAATTCAAACCAAAGGATGGACAATCCAGGTAGCCAGAAAAATTGGCCCAAACTGGATCAATATCCCACTTTTGATGGTGACTCTTCATCTGACTGGCAACACTTTTTTCAGAGAATTGATAATCTGATAAACTCTTATAAATTGCCAGATGAAGAAATTTTCTCTATATTAATTTCCTTATTTTCCGACGTTGCTTTATTGTGATATGAATCTGTCTTACTGGACAATCAAAATTATACTTGGAAAGAATGGAAAATCTTGATTGAAAATGAATTTGGCGGTTCCAAATTCAGGCTTGCCCAGTAGAGATTATATGAGAATGCTAAACATGTGTCCTCCTCTCCTGAAAAACCTATTGTTTTCCTTATAAAAATTACAAAAATTCTTAGAGCCATGGATCCTAAAATGGATTATGATATTTGGAGAGATAAAATTCTCTATAAATTACCAAATTCTCTGAGAGATTTTATTGTGGCAAGGACTGAGCATGTGAGAGAGAATTCTTCCTTTATTAATATCTCTAATGAAGTCCTACTAAATCATAGATATGAACCAAGGAATTATCCTGTTAAATCTTATCATGACCAACAAAAGCCCTCCACAAAACTTCCAGAAAAAACTGGTAGACCCTCTGCCCCAGTTTCTCCAAAGAAATATGCAACTAATACTTGTTTTAAATGTAACAAACCATGGCAAAAAGGACATATTTTTGGAAAGAAGAATTCTTCTTGTAGAAAAAAATGAAGAATCTGAGAATACTCAAGGTGATCTTGATGATTCCTCCAGTGACTGTAATAGCAATATATCTTATGACCATGAGTCTTCTAAGGAAGTTTTAGTTTTAGAAAAGGATATCCAATATTTAGAAAATTGGTCTAATAATTGTGATATTGACTTATCTTCTGTAGAAAATGCTGAAGTAACTAAAGATATTACTGACAGTTCCATATTAATATCACCTTTGAGGGCACCAGTTATCATTAATGGTAAAAATTTTGAGGTTATTCTTGACTCTAGTGCTGGAGGAAGTGTAGTGTCTGAAAAAGCACATTCTTCTGTAGATAAGGATTATCAATGCAAATTATTATCTATAACATCTGAAAAATGGAAAGGTTATGGTTCTGCTTTATGTCCCATTGGAAAATACAAAACCACTGTATTCTTTAAATATAATGGTGGTTTTGTCAGAGCTATATGTGAATTTTCTGTGATGAAAAATGACAATTTAAGCAATTGGTTTATCATGGGAAATGATATTTTAACCATGTTTTACATTAAACTGGATCCTGCAAATAATTTTATTACTTTGGGAATGAATGGGAAAAGAAAATTTAAAATTTCTTCTTCTAAAAAGCATTCTGCACCCTTGTTAAACTCTTGTCATTCTTTGATCAAATTTAAAGGTAGGCAAACAGAGGAAATGAATGTATTATTGTCTGAAATTGAAGCAGCTTCATTTGGCGATCAAGTAACTAATGGCAAAAAAGATTCAATAGTAGCCTTAATTACATCTTTCCCAATGGCTTTTGCTCATGGTTCCTATGTGTTAGGCTTGGTTAAAGATGAAATGAAAATTTCTCTATTTTTAAATTTGGATGAAATACCTCCTAGCCTAAAGAAAAAACCTTACCCTGCTTCTCCCACAAAAAGAAAGGATATAGAAGATAATATCTCCACTTTATTGAGCATGAATATCATTGAAAAAGTAGATGTTACACCAAAATATTGTGTCATCTCTCCAGTTTAAATCTCTTATGAAAAAGATAAATCTAGACTTTGTGCAGATTATAGAGCACTAAATACTTATACTGTGGATGATATTTACCCATTACCAAGAATTAGATCTATACATGCTACCTTACAACGTGCCAAATTCATAAGCTGTCTGGATGGTAATAAAGGTTATCATCAAATATCAGTTGGACAGTCTTCCCAAATTTTTTGCTGATTGCTACCCATATGGGAATTTACAAATATTTTAGGATGCCTTTTGGCCCTAAAAATGCCCCTTCAGTATTCCAAAGAGTTATGGATAAGACATTTCATCAAGAAATAATTGAAGGTTGGATAATGGTTTATACTGATGAAATCATAGTTTTTTCTAAAACTTTTTATGAAAATTTAAAACACTTGAATAAAGTCTTCCAGAAAATGGATGAAATTAACATGACTTTATCCTTAAAAAAGTGTAAATTTGGTTTTCAATCCTTAAAAGTCCTAGGTCATGTTGTGTCTGACTTAAAGATCTGTGTAGACCAAGGAAAAGTTGCTGCTATCCAAAATGTTTCAGCACCAAATTCTATAAAAGAAATACAGAGTTTTTTGGGAATGTGTGGCTACTATAGACAATAAATAAAAAATTATCAAGTCATAGCCTTACCACTTACCAAACTAACAAGAAAAGATGTAGCTTATATATGGAATGAGGACAGTCAAAGAGCTTTTGATACATTGAAAAGATATTTAATGTCAGCTCCAATCCTTGCCCTTCCAGATTTCAATAAGCCTTTTGTTCTTTATACAGATGCAAGCTTTATTGGCCTGGGAGTTGCTCTTCATCAAAAGCAAATCATTAATGAAGAAGTTTCAGAAGTTGTAATATGTTATATTTCAAGAACCTTAAGAAAAAGTGAATTGAAATTTGGTTCCATTCAATTATAGTGTTTAGAAGTTGTACGGGATTCAGAGAAGCTTCATTACTATTTAGATGATCAAAAGTTTGAATTAGTTACTGATTGAAGTTCTGTGAAATCCCTCTTAAACTTGAAAACACCAAATAGACATATGTCTAGATGGCAACTAGCTGTTCAAAAATACAGAGGTAGAATGACTATTATTAACAGAACTGGTAATTTTCATTCAAATGTGGATATTTTGTCCAGATTACCTCTTCCAAATGATGTATCAAATACAGCCTATGTGCCTGAAGATGATAAAGTACATATACATGGTATATATATTGTTGATATGGAAGAGGAACTGTTACAATTAATTCTTGATTCATATGAACAAGATTCTGATTTGAATAAATTGGTTACTATCTTGAATGGTCCAAAGAATGCTTCTATCCAAGAATTGATAAAAACTCTTCCTCCAAAGTACCAGAGTGCTTTGAATAAAGGAAAGTTTTCCATTGATGATGGTTATATTTATTACAGGAGAAAACTGACCAATGTCATTGTTATTCCTCCTTCCATGAAAGAAACCATCTAAAAACTATGTCATGATGACATATTAGCAGGAAATTTTGATCTTGAAAAAGCCATCATCAGAATTAAAAACACTGCTTGGGGGGCTAATATGTCTGAAGACACTAAATTGTATGTTGAATCTTGTGATTCTTGTCAAAAATCTAAAAGATTGACAGGTAAAAGAGCAGGATTTTTACAACATATTGAAGCACCTGATGCTCCTTGGAAAATAATTAACATGGATTTTGTCACTGGTCTTCCTGTAGCAGGTAAAGACAGTTATAACTCTTGTTGGGTAATAGTTGATAGATTCACAAAAATGTGCAAATTTATTCCCACCCACAAAGATTTATCCACAAAGAAATTAGCTCTTTTATGGTGGACTTACATGTTTAATATTTTTGGATTTCCAAAAGCCATTATCTCTGATAGAGATACAAAATTTACATCTGAGTTTTGGACCTCTTTGATGGATATTTGTGGCTGTGAGTTAAAGTTGTCTACAGCTCACCATCCTCAGACTGATGGTCTAGCTGAAAGAATGATCCAAAATCTGGAAGATATGATTGGAAGGTATTGTGCCTTTGGATTATAATATAAAGACAATGACAGATTTACTCATGACTGGGTCAGTCTATTGCCTGGTGTTGAATTTGCATATAATAGCACTGTTCATTCAGTCACTGAGAAAAAGCCTTTTGAGCTTTGTTTAGGTTATGTCCCAAACACTCATGCCCAAATTTTCAATAATAAATTACCTAAGTTAGAACTACACCCTGGTGTAAAATCTTTTATGCAAATTCAAAAGCTATGCAGAAAACATGCTCAAAGCTGTATTGATAAAGCATTTGAATATGAAAAAAAGTGATAGGATAAATCCCATAAAGAATACACATTTAAAAAGGGTGATGAAGTTTTAATATCTACTGTCCATTTCAATCTACAAGGTAAAAGCAAATTAAAAGTTTCTTTTTTGGGACCATTTGTTCTTAAAAGAATGGTTGGAGATAATGCAGTAGAAGTTGTATTGTATTCTCCATATGATAGGAAACATCCTGTTTCTCCCATTTCTTTGCTTAGGCCTTATACTTCTAACTGTGACTTATTTCCCAAAAGAAGGGGAAGACCTAAGAACAACCCTCAGGAAGTCACAGAAACAGCAGAAATTGATAAAATTCTCAATGATAGAATTATCACTTCTGAAAGAGGTACTGAATATTTATTGAGATATAAGAAAAACTCATCTGAACATGATGCATGGATACCTGGCAAGGAAATTTCAAATCTTCCTACTCTGTTAAAGAAGTATAAAACAAAAAAATCTTAACATTTTTTTTATTGTTTTTTTTAGAGTGAGGTAGTGTCAGCCAGGCTATACCAGAAGCCCAGTAAATTTTATGTCAATTTGCTGAAACTAAAAGAGGGTGTAAAAATCTGCTTATTATGTATATAAATTAATATTATATTGCATAATGAAATGATATAATTATCTTATTAAATATATATAATAAGTATTATATTAATTTTATTATTATATAAATTATTTATACATTTAAATTAAGCATGATATATATTCTATAAGTTATGGCGCATTTTTTTGAATTTATTAAGTATAAATTAAAAATTAATTAATTATAAACATATATTATAAATTATAAGTGTAAAATTAACCTATAATGTAATTAAATTAATTAATTAAAGTTATATATTAAATAAAGCCATACATATCTTATTAAACAATAATATTGGGCACTTTCTTGACCCTTAATTGTGTCAGTAAAATTATTAAATAAATTAAAACACTTATTTAATAAGATGGTATTAAAATTCTCACTTTAAATTAGAAATATAATTAAATTAATTATTTGTTTCATTTAAACTAGTTATTGAATTAATTACATATTTAAAAAAATTAATTAAATTTGCTTTATACTGGATTAAATTGATGACATGGATTTTTGCATGAAAATAATTTTATTTATTTTAATTAAACCCTTTACATCTCACTGTAATATCTGTATTGGGTTATTTTACTCACTGTTCTTATGTTCTAGACTTACTTAGTTACTTATTATTTTAATTAATTGTTTTGGGAACTTATGGTGGGACAATTGGTTACTTACTCATGGGTTTAGTTTATTGTTTCATGTTTTTCTCTCAATCTCTATGTTTTAGTTATATTCTTTTATATTCTTGTTTAACTTTATTACTACTTTGTAATTACTCATTTGTGGCGCTTCAGAGGATCCTTTTCCTATAAAAGGCTTTGGATAATCCCCTGTAGCTGCATCACTTATTATAAACTCACCATTTAAACATATTTTTTAATATAATACATTTATTATTATTTTTATTAGTACTATAATTCCAATCTAAATTCTATATAAATATCTAAGGTTGCAATACGTCTATTAGTAATAACAGTTTTTTCCATGCAGAAATAGTAATACTTATTTTCAATAAATATATTATAATTTAATAAGACTCACCATTGTGTCAAAACCAAGGAATTTTTGTTGCCTTATTTTTTCTAAAATAATTATATTAATTTAATTTTTATTTCCCTAAACCTTTTTTTCCATTTTTCTTCTCCTCCTCTCTATTTTCTCCACCTTCTTCTCCTTCTTCTAGAAGACCGGCTTACAACTCAGCCCACAAGTACCAACATCCTCCCAATCAGCTGTGCATCACCTTCCTTCCTTCCTTCCATCCTCACCCATACACTCCACATCACAACTCTTCTCCCACAGTTCATCTCCAAATCAAATTTTTCTCTTTCATACCACAGTAAATCTATTACATTTTATTCTGTTTTTTAGAAATTTTTTCTGCTCAAATTTCTACACTCAAAACCTTGTATTTTTATACAAGGCATCATAGATATCTAAAATCTCTGTTAGTTTCTCCTTTTCTTCAAAATTTTTTTCTATTTTCACTGATTTCTTTGTTTAGCATTAATTTATCACTCCTTGCCCAAAATCTACTTACCAAAAATTTACTCAATTGAAACTTTCTGAACTTCAGATTAAAATTAACTGGCTGAAAATTAAATCTAATTTTGATGCCTGTTTTGGATGTGCAAAGTCCACTCAAGTTGGTTGTCCACCCACATCACAATTGAGTGGTTTTAATCAAATGGAAGTGGAGCTGAACTCAAAACTAAAACTAAGATGGATTTGAAAACAAAGCAAATGAGGGAAAGATTCAAAAACTATTAAACAAAATAAAAGAAAGAAAAGATGGCTCCTTCTTCAACTGGGTTTGGAGTTACCAAAGATGATGAAAAACATGGAATCACATTTGTTTCTGAAAAACTTAACTCTATGTGTCCTTTTTATGATAAAATGGAAAAAATCTTTAGACAAAGGCCTGATATCAATCCCTTGCACATGAATCAAGGCCCAAGAATTGATGAGTCTCATACAAACAGTCAAGATTTTCCTTTAGATCCTTCACTTGACTCCCCAGAGTTTGGGGAACCATCTGCTTATTCTTACATTGAGATTGATGAGCCCATGGTAGTAAGAATAAACTAATTTTTCTATTATTTTTTCTTTTTTAGTGCTGATTTACTCCCCATGTATAAACCAGACCCAAGCCTCATCAAATCTAGAAATTTTTAAGGATGTAGCTGACAATGAAAGATTAGATAAAAAAATTAGCCCCTCCTAGCAACAGACTCAAGCAAAGAGCTTGTTCTAGTCTTGGGACAACTCAATCAACATCAAAGGCTATCTTTTCTGCTTATGGGGAGATTGTTAATAAATGCAAACAAGGTTATATTTTTTACTTTTGTTTTGATTAAAGAGTTTTTCTTAATTAATTTCTCTTACTCTTAAAAGTTAAACTTGTTGTAGAAGAAGAACAATCACATTCTGAAATCATAAAGTCTGAGTCTTATGAAAAAAATGCAGAAATTCAACAACTTTTTGAGGAAAAGAAGTGGTTTTATTCACAATCAAAGGAAGAAATTTTTTTAGAAATTAAGAAAGATTGTTTATATTTAGAGAGAGAGAAGGTTGAGATTCAAAGAGAGGATGATGAAAAATCCAAAAATATCAATTTCAATTGGAAAATTCCAGAATTCAGTTACAGGCTGATGCTGAGAAAGGAATAAATAAAGCTATTTTACTTGTCTGTGTTGATGCAAATAAGTCAAATTATGATATTAAAGAGTTTCTTTGTTTACTTAACTAAAATTAAGTGAATAATAATACATTTCCTTCTGAATTTCTTCTTTAATATCGACATGAAATTCTTCCAACAATTCACATATCTCCTTACTTCAATTTTTAAACTCTTCAAATATTTTTTTTCTAACTAAACTACTTATATCTATTAATCTAGATCCTACTCTTTCAATCATACTTTCTGTTTTTTCATCAATTACATTTAGGATTTTTTCTTTTGTCTTGGATTTATCATTTTCTTTCATTTGTTACCAAATACTATCATCATCCACAGATTCTTATCTTTTGCTTTTTGTGACCACCAAATTATTTCTAAGTCAAAAAAATTTATGTCAAATTTTTTTTATTGGAAATACCCTCCACTGCTATTTAACATAGCAGGGGGTGGAGATCACCATTTTTTTCCAAGTCAGAAAAACATTTAATGCAAAAAAAATGGCAATAACCTCCCCTGTATTTTATTGAAGTAGGGGCGTAGATTGCCAAAATTTATGTTCATTGCATAAATTAACATGTAAACAAGTCTTATAAGATAATTAACAAACCTAAATTAATAAAATTTCAAGTAAAAATGTGAGTGGAAATTGCCTGTGACTGTCAGCCAGGCTACAAGACTTAACTGGTAAAATAATTGATTATTTTACTGAGTTGAAGCCACACCCCTTCTTCTTACTAATAATCAATTAATTATCTACTTAAGTATTACTTACAATTAACTAGTTAAGTACAATAAGTAGTATAATTAATTAGTGTAAGTAAAATGTCCCCTACAATTTTACTCCCTAACACCGTGCTCAATAGTATAAGTCAATGGGAATAAAATTTAATAATAAAATTATAATAAAAAAACTTTAAAAAAATTATATTACCTCAGTGAGAGATCTGGAATCCCGTGAAAGTAATATAATTAATTAATTATTGTGTAATTAATTGTGAAAGTCCAAGGAACTCAAACTTTACTGATAATAAATTTGATGCCCTTGTTGACGTACCAGTTTATTTATTTCTTATGTCATATATGTACTCCTTTTAGTCATTCTTTTTCTCAAATTCTTACAGTATATGGAGTAAATTCTGTATCTTTTATTCCCTCATGTTTTGCCTATAAAAAGGCATCTTACTTTGTGCTTTTCAAGACATTCCTTCAATTACTTACTTTATTATTACAATTACAATACAACACTTATTTATATATTTTATAACCTTAGTATTTACAACGGCTTAATTCTAATCTATAGTCTATATTAATATTTTAAAACTACCTTTTTATTTGAGTGAAACAATCATATTGATTTAGAAATACGTACCCTTTTGTTGAGAGACCATTAAACCCTTAAAACCCTTGTAAAAACCTCAAACAAATCTTCTAGACCAAAAGAACCCCTTGACAATTGGAGGCCTTCCCGAATTATTGACGGCGCATCATGATTTGAGGGCCTAAATCGAAGGGACCATCGGCATTGGAGTACCTGTAAGGACAAGAGAGCGACGAAAACGACGAATGTCATACGTCATGTGACAAAATTTTTTTGCTGCAAAGGATAATCGAACCGCGCTCCAAAAATTAGGTTCATATACTGACTAAACGTCGTATATATTGTGGTAATTATTGATATTACTATTTGTGGGTTATTTTGCACTCTTCATTTGCTACGTATTTCCTTTTACTCAGCACTCTGTAAGTGGCATTAATTTGCTCATTTTACAGGGGTAGGTGTCTGGTAATTTGGATTTAATTTTAATTTTATATTTTTTTTATTTTTCCTGGTTGACAATAATAGAGCAATAAGTGTTCTTAGTCCCAGAAGTAATAAATAATTATATTTTAATATTAATTATTACAATTTTCAGTTGACATTTTGTCCTGATTAATTTAAATTTTATTTGTTCCAGTTGACAAATTGTCCTGACAATAAATTTTTTTTTAAAAAAATTCATATTTAATTACTTCAGTTTACATTAAGTCCTGGTATTTAAGTGATAAGTTCAATAATTTTTTTTTAATTGATAAAAATTCACATATAATTACTTCAGTTGACATTAAGTCCTGGTAGTTAAGTGATCAGTTTAATAAATTTTTTTTAATAGAAATTCATATTTAATTACTTCAGTTGACATTAAGTCCTGGTAGTTAAGTGATCAGTTTAATAAAATTATTTTTTTAACTAATAAAAATTCATATTTAATTACTTCAGTTGACATTAAGTCCTGGTGATAAATTAGTTGATTTAAATCCTGAAAATAATTAATTAAAATTATTAATAAAATTTTTTAATTTATTTCTTCAGTTGATTATATTATAATACTGGTTTTAAATTATTTTTTGAATTAATAAATTAATTTTATTTAGATGATTTTTATCCTAAAAAGATTTTTTTTTAATTATTTTTATTTTATTTCTGTTAAATAAAAATTAAAAATGAAGACTAATTCATCTTATTGTCTCTTTTTCTTCATTTCAGTTAAATCTTAAAATGACTGACCAAAGTGGTTCTGCTGCACGTGAAGAGGAACTAGACTTGATTGATTATGATGAGCCTACTTCTGTAAGTTCTCCTTTAACAAGAAGAATTTCTCAGATTAATAAATCCTTGCCCCAAACAGGATGTAGAGATGGAAGAAGTGGAAATCCTAGTAGATACAACTCAGGATCAGAAGCCTGTGATAAACCCACCAGAAGAACTTCCAAAAGGCTTCAGAATAAAAAAGATGCCATTTCCTCAACAGGTAAAGAATCTTTCAACTCACATAAAGGAGCTAAGGACAGAAAACTTGAGACTAAAGGCAAGGGTAGATGCTCTGGAAGAAAAGGTGAGAAGGATAGATACCTTTCTTCAAGAGAAGAAGAAACCTTTTCCTCCTAGGGATCAACAACAATTGGCTCCCCAGTCACAAGAGAAGGTGGAAGTGTCCAAGTGGCAGTGGGACTGGTTAAACACTCAGTGGGACTACCTGTCTCAAAATCAGAATCAGTTACCTAGGCAGGTCCATCAAGACCCAGCAAGGTCAACCCCACACCTCCTCATCCCTATCAAGGAGGCAAAAGAAGAAGAAAGCCCAATATGGTCATACCCAGCAAACCTTGGTAAGCCCCTCTATTGATTCTCAAGTGCCATCTCTTGTAGCTGATTCTGTTCCTTCAGGTAAATCTGAGAGGGAAGAAGAAACCTTGAGGCCAGTAGAGGCTTGGAGCAGTAGACAAATAACTCATGTATCTAATCCATTACTTTTAATTGCTACCTCAATGATTAACCCTGATATGGCTGTAATTGATGAAACTCTTGACCCTGAGTTCTATGAGAGTCTGGAAAGTTACTCAGTTTCCTTATTGAGAAACACTCCAGATTAGCAAAGATTAATGATGAGTACTTGAGAGATATTATTGCCAAAAAACGCCATATAATGAACAACATGCAATTAACTCAGAGATATAATAGTTTGTTAACTGATCAGGGCTATCAAGCATTAAGAAGTGAATCACAGAGAGTCTCTGATGAATTGTCTCATTACAAAGCAACCCATGAAAAGAAAGTTGCTTTATGGCAAAATATAAAAAATGATTTGTCTAAACTGAAAGATACTGTATCTGTCAGTCAGTTGTCTAGAAGAAGGTAAGAAAAAGAGGAGAAAAGGAGGAGAGAAGGAGGAGGACAAGGGAAAAATAAAAGAAATAAATTACAATAATATATTTAATTTATTTAAGAGGGAAACAACGGCGAGCAACTTTGAGAGATGACAAAAACTTAGAATTTATTAATAATAATATTATTTAATGTAAGGGTTCTGCACGGCAAACACTTTTAATTACTATCAGACTTAAAGCAACCTTTAATTTGTTATATAGACTTTCAATTAGAATTGTATTACTAATAAAAAAAATATAAACGTAGTAAAATAGTATTTAATTTGTTGAGTGTATAATAAGTGATGATGCTACAGGGGATTATCCAAGGCCCTTTTATAGGCAATGGGTCCTCTGAAGCGCCCCTATATTTGTAAATACAATAGTTAGAATAGATTAAAACAAATATATCAAAGAGTAAATGAAACATAACAATGTAGAGAAAAACATGAAACAAATAATTAAAACCCCAATTAAGAATCCAATTTCCCCGCCATTAATTCCCAAATCAGTAAGTAATAATAGTGAATAACTAAACAAGATTGGAACATAGGAACTATGAGAAAAATAATTCCAAACAGATGGTACAGTCTGATTTAAGGATATTTTAAGTGAAACAAAAAAATACTTTGACGCAACAAAACATGTAATTAATCTCAATTTAGTATAAATTAATTAATTGGTTTTTCCTGACACAATTAAGGGTCAAAAGAAGCGTCATTAATTATTGTTTAGTATTATATGAAAGGTGTTATTTAATATATAAATTTAAATAATTAATTTAAATATATTATAAGTCAATTTTACACTTATAATTATAATATATGTTTTTCAATTAATTAAATATAAATTTATAATTATTAAATACATAAAAATGCGCCATTATTTGTAGAATATATTATATTATGTTCAATTTAACTGTATATAAAAATTTATATAACCAATAAATTTAATGTAACACTTGTACATAATAAAATACTTATATAATTTTATTATGCAATAAAATATTAAGTTATATTCATTAAATACAATTCTTACCAACTCTTTCAGGTTTTATAAGTTACATATCATTTACTTGACTCCTGGAATAGCCTGGCTGACACTCCCTCACTCTAAAAAAAACAATAAAAAAAATGCTAAGATTTTTTCTTTTTGTATTTTTTCAACAGAGTAGGCAGATTTGAAATTTCCTTGCCAGGTATCCATGCATCATGTTCAGATGATTTGTTCTTATATCTCAATAAATATTTAGTACCTCTTTCAGAAATGATAATTCTATCATTGAGAATTTTATCAATTTCTGCTGTTTCTGTGACTTCCTGAGGGTTCTTCTTAGGTCTTCCTCTTCTTTTTGGAAATAAGTCACTGTTTGAAGTATAAGGCTTAAGCAAAGAAATGGGAGAAACAGGATGTTTCCTATCATATGGAGAATACAATACAACTTCTACTGCATTATCACCAACCATTCTTTTAACAACAAATGGTCCTACAAAAGGATCTTTTAATTTGTGGTTACCTTGTAAATTGAAATGGACAGTAGAGATCAACACTTCATCACCCTTGTTAAATGTGTATTCTTTATGGGATTTATCCCATCTTTTCTTTTCATATTCAAATGCTTTATCAATACAACTCTGAGCATGTTTTCTGCATAGCTGTTGCATTTGCATAAAAGATTTTACACCAGGGTGTAGTTCCAAATTAGGTAATTTATTATTGAGAATCTGAGCAGGAGTGTTTGGGACATAACCTAACCAAAGCTCAAAAGGCTTTTTCTCAGTGACAGAATGAACAGTGCTATTATATGCAAATTCAAGACCAGGCAAAAGAGTGACCCAATCATGAGTAAATCTGTCATTGTCTTTATATTCTAAACCAAAGGCACAATACCTTCTAATCATATCTTCCAGAGTTTGAATCATTCTTTCAGCTAGACCATCAGTCTGATTATGGTGAGCTGTAGACAATTTTAACTCACAGCCACAAATATCCATCAAAGAGGTCCAAAACTCAGAAGTGAATTTTGGATCCCTATCAGAGATAATGGCTTTTGGAAAACCAATAATATTAAACATGTAAGACCACCATAAGAAAGCTAATTCTTTGGTGGATACATCTTTGTGGGTTGGAATAAATTTGCACATTTTTGTGAATCTATCAACTATTACCCAACAAGAGTTAAAGCTGTCTCTACCTGCAACAGGAAGACCAGTGTCAAAATCCATATTAATGATTTGCCAGGGAGCACTAGGTGCTTCAATATGTTGTAATAACCCTGCTCTCTTACCTGTTAATCTTTTAGATTTTTGGCAGGAATCACAAGATTCAACATATAATTTTGTGTCTTCAGACATATTAGCCCACCATGCAGTGTTTTTGATTCTAATCAATGTTTTTTCAAGATCAAAATGACCAGCTAATATGTCATCATGACAAAGTTTGAGGATAGTTTCTTTCATTGAAGGAGGAATTACAATTACATTGGTAAGCTTCCTTCTATAATATATATAACCATCTTCAATAGAGAACTTTCCTTTATTTAAAGCATTTTGGTACTTTGCAGGAAGAGTTTTTATTAATGCTTGAATTGAAGCATTCTTAGGATCATTTAAGATAGTAACCAATTTATTTAAGTCAGAATCTTTATCATATGAATCCAGTATTAACTGTAATAACTCCTCTTCCATATCAACTATAAATATACCATGGATATGAGCAGTATCATCCTCAGGTACATAAGCAGGATTTGAGTCATTATTTGGCAGAGGCAATCTGGAGAGCATATCAACATTAGAGTGAACATTTCCAGCTCTATGGATAATTGTCATCCTTCCTCTGTATTCTTGAACAGCAAGTTGCCACCTGAACATATGTCTGTTAGGTGTCTTGAGGTTTAAGAGAGACTTCACAGCACTACAGTCAGTTACCAACTCAAATTTTTGGTCATCCAAATAGTAATGAAGTTTCTCAAGAGCCCAAACAACTGCTAAGCACTCCAATTGAGTGGCACCATATTTCAATTCACTATTTCTTAAGGTTCTTGAAATATAACAAATTACAACCTCTGAGAATTTATCATTAATAATTTGCTTTTGGTGAAGGGCAGCACCCAGACCAATAAAGCTAGCATCTGTATAAAGGACAAATGGCTTGTTAAAATCTGGAAGAGCTAATATAGGGTCTGTCATTAAGGAACTTTTTAATGTATCAAAAGCTTTTTGACAGTCATTATTCCAGAGAAAAGCAACATCATTTCTGGTCAGTTTTGTAAGAGGCAAGGCTATGACCTGATAATTTTTAGTATATTGTCTATAATAGCCACACATACCCAAAAAACTTTGGATTTCTCTTACAGAAGTTGGTGCTTTCACATTTTGAATGGAAGCAACTTTATAATGGTCTACACAAATTTGTAAGCCTGACACAACATGGCCAAGGACTTTCAAAGATTGAAAACCAAATTTACACTTTTTTAAAGATAAGGTCATATTGATTTCATCCATTTTTTTGAAAACTCTATTCAAGTGAATCATATGTTCATCAAAAGTTTTAGAAAAAACAATAATATCATCAATATAAACCATGAGCCAACCTTCAATAATTTCTTGATGGAAAGTGTTATCCATGACTTTCTGGAAAACTGAAGGAGCATTTTTAGGGCCAAATGGCATCCCAACATACTTATATATTCCCATATGAGTAGCAATAAGCAAAAAATTTTGAGAATTTTTCTCAACTGGAACTTGATGATAGCCTTTATTACCATCCAGACAACTAATAAATTTTGCACCTTGCAAGGTAGCATGTATTGAATTAATTCTGGGTAAAGGATAAATATCATCAACAGTATAAGTATTTAAAGCTCTGTAATCTCCACATAATCTAGCTTTATCTTTTTCATAAGAAATCAAGACTGGGGAGATGACACAATATTTAGGGGTGACATCCACTTTCTCAATGATATTCATTTTCAATAATTTTTCAATATTATCTTCAATATCTTTTCTTTTTGATGGAGAAGCAGGATATGGTTTTTTCTTAAGGGTAGGAGGAATATCACTCAAATTACAGGATAAGATAATTTTCATTTCTTCCTGAACAATTCCCAAGACATGAGAACCATGAGCAAAAGCCATAGGGAAAGAGGTAATAGAGGCAACAATAGAATCTTTTTGTTCACTAGTCAACTGATCACCAAAAGAAGCAGTATTTATCTCATGTAATAAATCATCCATTTCAATTGTTGTTCTACCTTTACACTGGATCAGTGAGTTACAAGATTTCAACAAATGCCCAGAAGTTCTAGGAGAGGAAATTTTGAATTTCCTTTTCCCATTCATTCCTAAGGTAAAGCAATTATTTTCTGGGTCCAGTTTCACACCAAACATGGTTAAAATATCATTTCCCATAATAAACCAATTGCTTAAATTATCATTTTTCATGACAAAAAACTCACAAACAGCTCTGAAAAAACCACCATTATATTTGAAGAATACAGAGGTTTTGTATTTGCCAATAGGAAATAAGGTAGAACCATACCCTCTCCATTTTTCAGAAGTTATAGGTAATAATTTACTCAAATATTCCTTATCCACTGAAGCCAAAGCTTTTTCAGATACTACACTTCCTCCAGCACCAGAATCAAGAACTACATCAACATTTTTACCATTAATGATAACAGGTGCCTTTAAAGGGGATATAGGAATAGAATTGTTAGTAATATCTCTAATTATCTCAGCATTTTCTACTGAAGATAAATTCAATACACAATCTTCAGATATATTATTTAAATAATGGACATCATGTTCCAACATTAAAACATCTTTAACAGATTCATTGTCATAGGAGATATTACTTTCACATTCACTGGAAGAATTATTGACATCAAGTTCAACTTCATCAGTGTCTTCATTATGTTCAACAAGATGAATTTTCTTGTCACAAACATGACCCTTCTGCCACGGTTTGTTACACTTATAACAAGTATTTGTTGCATATTTTTTAGGTGCAACTGGGGCAGAGGGTTTACCAGATTTTTCTGGGAGCTTTGTAGAAGTTTTATTCTGATCATTATAAGATTTACTAAGGTAATTCTTTGGTTCATATCTATGGTTGAGAAGTACTTCATTACAGATATTAATGAAAGAAGAATTTTCCCTTACATGCTCAGTTCTAGCAACAATCAAATCCCTAAGAGAATTTGGTAATTTATACAAGATTTTATCTCTCCAAATATCATAATCCAACTTTGGATCAATTGCTCTAAGGATTTTAGTTATTTTCATCAGAAAAACAATGGGCTTTTCAACAGAGGAGGATACATATCTAGTATTCTCATACAGTCTCTGTTGAGCTAACCTGAATTTTGAACCACCAAACTGATTCTCAATCAAGGATTTCCAATCATTCCATGTATAATGATTGTTATCTAAAAGGACAGATTCATACCACATCAAGGCTACATTGGAAAATAAAGAAATTAGCTTAGAAACAATTTCCTCATCAGGTAGTTTATAAGATCTCTTTAAATTATCAATTCTTTGGATAAAGTGTTGCCAATCAGAGGAAGAATCACCATCAAAGGTAGGATATTGGTCTAACTTAGGCCAATTTTTCTGACTACTGGGATGGTCCACTTTTTGGTTTGAATTATTTATTATTAATAATTCCTGAAGTTTAGCCAGGTGTTCAGAAATTTCATTATTTACAGAAACAGCTGGTGCATGACCATCACAAGATTTTTTTCTAGTAGCAAAAGATTTTACAGACTCATTGTCAGTTTGTTTAATGGTTGAAATATGAGGAAGAAAGGATGAACTTCGCTCAGGTTTTTTCCCTTTATTTTTATGCAGCTGATTTACAGAAATCTCATTTAATTCATTATTGATGGTTAAGGTTGAGAACTTTTCCTGTAGGTCAGACACATAGTTTCTTATTCTTGGAATTTCAGACATCTGGTCATTTACTTTTGCAAGAGATAGAACATTTCTGTCCTCAGAAACTGAGTGTTTGGTACTTAGTGCATGGAAATCATTTTTTAGCTTCTTAAGCTCATTTTGCAGAGATTTTATTTCATTCTTGAATGAATAATTTTCCTCAATAAGGGGTTTCAATTCACTCAAGGTCTTATGTAGACTGATATTTCTATCTGAGATAGCTCTATGGTCACTTCTTATTTGTTTTTGTTGACTAAGAACAATATTCAAGGTTTCTTTGATTTTTAAATAAGCTGTATCTTGTACAGAAGAACTCACTTTACATTGCAAGTGTAAATTATTTAATCTATCATTTTCATGGATTAACACATCTCTCACATGTTTGTCTTTCACAATATTAAAATCAAGGGTATCTTTCAATATTTCCTCAGAAGTTTTTTCAATTAAGGTATAGATTTCAGGGGGAACAGAATCATTTTTAATTGCAAGAGAAGGATTAATTAAAGATGTAGAAGTTAAATGTAAAGGTTCATCAAATGACAATTTGCTAATTACATTAATAGGGCTACTAGTTACAGGAAGCTGTCTTTTAACAGGTTTAACTGTTCTTTCACCATGTTCAATAATATTACCTGCAGAAGAGGATTTATTAGAAAAAATACCCAAGTGACTATCAACCAAATTACTTACCATGGCAGAGGAGGAAACTTCCCCTGGGACTGGGTTTGGGATTGTGCTTGGGCCTTCTTTCTCCTGCCTTGTTGGTAGGGATGAGGAGGTGGATGGAAATTGGGTGTTCTGGATGGGCCAGGATGATGATGAGGAGGGTGTTGCACATTCTGTTGGTAGTGACTCATTAGATAATCCCATTTCCATTGCTCTACTTCCATAGTATTTGGATTTTGGATGGTTGAGCTGGGTGGCTGTGAAGGTTGAGCCTGAAACTGAGGCTGATTGGGAGGCAACTGAGGAGGGGCCTGGGCCTGAATCTGGTTCCTGAGTTCTTGGACCTGATCCCACAAGGTGTCTACCTTTGCTTTGTACGTCATATTTTCTGTCTTTAACTCTTTTATATGACTGGATAGGTTGCTGATTTGTTGTGGCAGAGGAAGCTTTTTTATTTTGAAGCCTTTTGGAAGACCTTCTTGAGGCACTAGAGGCTTTACTTCCTTCTGTGGTACTGGGGGAAGGGGGTTTGGTTTGTTTGCATTTCCTGTCATTTCCACATCCTGCAGTATGTGAATTCTTTGTGTTAGTATAAGATTTTTTATGACCAACTTTAGAAGAACTTATAGTGTCAGCATCATAGTCAATTTCTATTTCATCCACTTGAATGTTATCCATTTTTTCTGCCAAATTGTTGGACATACTAGTGGGAAGATTTTAATTTACTTCTTATTTATTAAAAAAAATAATAAAAGTTAGTAAATAATTGCTCCAAATAATAAAAAAAAATTTTATTAATTAAATTATAGAAAAAAAAAATTTTCAATATAAAGTAATAATTATAAAAAATTAATTTTTGAAAAAAATGGATTGCAAGGTTAAATTGGGAATAACAATCAAGTTAATTCAACCAATTAATTACCAATATTAAATATGGCAATATATTTGGGACTAAGCACAATGTACTTTTAAGTCAACCAAAATTAACAATAATTAATAAAAAAAAATTAAATTAATAATTCAATTTGTATTAATAAAAAATGTTAATTCTTCTAGGAATAAGAGGATTTAACACTCTATAATGGTCAACTAGGAAAAAAAAATATTTAATAATTGAACACTTACACTCAGTGAATCAGCAATTAAGCCACAATCACTGTTATTGCAGTAAAAATATAGTAATATGAGTGAGAGGTGCAAAGGTGAACTTACTATAGTGATCAAAAAATCACTTCAAAATAATATAAAAATTAATATAATATAAACCTAAGAAATTGAACCCAAGTTCGAAACACGGTCGCGGAAAAAGTTTCTTTTTTGCTAGGTGGTCCGTGCGTTTTGTTGTTCGTCGCCAGGCTCAATCGTCGTCGTCGTTTGGAAAGGCCCTCAGTTGTCGGTCAGTCGTCTAGAAGAAGGTAAGAAAAAGAGGAGAAAAGGAGGAGAGAAGGAGGAGGAAAAGGGAAAAATAAAAGAAATAAATTACAATAATATATTTAATTTATTTAAGAGGGAAACAACGGCGAGCAACTTTGAGAGATGACAAAAACTTAGAATTTATTAAAAATAATACTATTTAATGTAAGGGTTCTGCGCGGCAAACACTTTTAATTACTATCAGACTTAAAGCAACCTTTAATTTGTTATATAGACTTTCAATTAGAATTGTATTACTAATAAAAAAAATATAAACGTAGTAAAATAGTATTTAATTTGTTGAGTGTATAATAAGTGATGATGCTACAGGGGATTATCCAAGGTCCTTTTATAGGCAATGGGTCCTCTGAAGCGCCCCTATGTTTGTAAATACAATTGTTAGAATAGAATAAAACAAATATATCAAAGAGTAAATGAAACATAACAATGTAGAGAAAAACATGAAACAAATAATTAAAACCCCAATTAAGAATCCAATTTCCCCGCCATTAATTCCCAAATCAGTAAGTAAAAATAGTGAATAACTAAACAAGATTGGAACATAGGAACTATGAGAAAAATAATTCCAAACAGATGGTACAGTCTGATTTAAGGATATTTTAAGTGAAACAAAAAAAATACTTTGACACAACAAAACATGTAATTAATCTCAATTTAGTATAAATTAATTAATTGGTTTTTCCTGACACAATTAAGGGTCAAAAGAAGCATCATTAATTATTGTTTAGTATTATATGAAAGGTGTTATTTAATATATAAATTTAAATAATTAATTTAAATATATTATAAGTCAATTTTACACTTATAATTATAATATATGTTTTTCAATTAATTAAATATAAATTTATAATAATTAAATACATAAAAATGCGCCATTATTTGTAGAATATATTATATTATGTTCAATTTAACTGTATATAAAAATTTATATAACCAATAAATTTAATGTAACACTTGTATATAATAAAATACTTATATAATTTTATTATGCAATAAAATATTAAGTTATATTCATTAAATACAATTCTTACCCACTCTTTCAGGTTTTATAAGTTACATATCATTTACTGGACTCCTGGAATAGCCTGGCTGACAGTATCTGCCTGTTTCCAGGAGGTGGAGATAGATAAGATTAATCAGAAAAGATTGAATGACCATTTTTCATCTTTTCAAAATAAGAATCAGTTATCTTTTGCAACAATCAATGAGAGTTTATCTAGTCTTCCATGATTTAAAACTAGACTAACAACCATTGAGGAGAAATTGAACGCATTGTTTATTGATCAAAAGTATTCTGAGATTTCTTTGAAGGAACAAACAGTACAGGATGCTCCAGAGTTACCTGTGGCTAGTTCATCTAAAAGTATATCAGTTCCAGAAATACATGTTTATACCCCTGAGTTTCAAATAAAAATTAATGATGCACCAGGACCTTTAACAGAGGGATTAAACAATGAGATTACTGCCAAACTAGAGAAGTTACAGCTGCTCCTTACTCAGAAACAAGCTTTTACTAAGGAGACTCCTTCAAATCAAAAGAATTGGCCAAAACTTGACCAGTACCCAACATTTGATGGTGATTCTTCCTCTGATTGGCAAAAATTTATTTGCAGAATTGATAACTTAAAAAATTCTTACAAACTCCCAGATGAGGAAATTGTGTCCAAGTTAATTTCTTTGTTTACTAATGTTGCCCTAATGTGGTATGAATCTGTTCTCCTGGATGGGAATGACTACTCATGGGAGGATTGGAAGAAATTGATTAAAGCACAATTTGGTGGCTCCAAGTTCAGAATGGCTCAACAAAGGCAGTATGAGGAAACTAGATATAGCTCTTCTACTGATAAACCTATTGAGTTTTTAATGAAACTTGTAAAAATCTTAAGGGCAATGGACCCAAATATGGAGTTTGAGTTATGGAAGGACAGGATCCTTTATAAATTACCAATATCTCTGAGAGACTTGATAGTGGCTAGGACTGAGTTCTCCAGAGAACCCTCTTCTTTCATTAATACTTGCAATTATATCCTTCTAAAAAACAAGTATGATTCCAGAAGATTCATTCCAAAGACCCCTTTGGAGAAACCCTCCACTTACCAACAGAAACCTCTGGAAAAGGTTGGTAAACCTTCTGCCCCTGTTGCACCAAAAAAGTATGCAACAAACACTTGCTTCAAGTGCAACAAGCCTTGGCAGAAAGGCCATGTTTGTGACAAGAAGATAAATCTTGTAGAACAAACAGAGGAGCATGCTGATGAAACAGTAGCACTGGATGATACGTCAAGTGATTGTGCCAGAAATATTTCATATGAATCTCAACAAGAAATCTTGATGCTGGAAGAGGATATTCATTATTTAAATATTATTGATATTGATAATAATGCTTTATCTAAAGTTGAAGATGCTGAGATCATAAAGAACATTGAGGATAACTCAATTGTTATTGCCCCTCTCAAGGCACCAGTCTTGATTAATGGAACCAGAATTGAAGTTGTTCTGCATTCTGGAGCTGGAGGAAGTGTAGTTTCTGAAAGAGCACTTGCTTCAGTGGATCAAGACTATAAATCAAAACTGATGCCTATCATTTCTGAAAATTGGAAAGGTTATGGCTCTGTTTTGTCCCCCATTAGTAAATACAAAGCCACAGTGTTTTTTAAATATAACCATGGTTTTGTAAGAGCTATTTGTGATTTTGTTGTCATGAAAAATGATAACTTAAGCAATTGGTTTATTGTAGGGAATGATATTTTAACCAAGTATGGCATAAAATTGGATCCCTCAAACCAACGTTTCACAATGGGGATGAATGGGAAGAGAAAATTTAAGATTTCCTCCCCTAAAAAATTATTTAAACCAGAATTGAACATATGTAATTCTGTGGTTCAATATAAAGGAATATCTACAAAAGAGATGCATGCCCTTTTGTCTGAAATTGACAATGCCTTTTTTGGAGAATAACTTTCTGGTGAGGATAAAGATTCCATCATTAACTTGATAAAGTCTTTTCCTATGGCCTTTGCTCATGGGTAACATGAACTGGGATTATTTAAAGAGTAAATGAAACTTTCATTATCTTGTCCATTAACTGATATACCACCTAGTTTAAAAAAGAATCCTTATCCTGCTTCTCCCACAAAGAGAAAAGATATTGAAGACAATATCTCTACCCTTTTGAAAATGAATATTATTGAAAAGATAGTTGAAACACCTAAATATTGTGTTATCTCACCTGTCCTAATTTCTTATGAGAAAGATAAAGCCAGGTTAGGTGGTGATTATAGAGCACTAAATACTTATACTGTTGATGATATCTAGCCTTTACCTAGAATTAGCTCTATACATTCTACTTTACAGGGTGCTAAATATATCAGCTGTTTGGATGGTAGCAAAGGATATCACCAGGTACCTGTTGAGAAAAATTCTCAGAACTTTATGATGATTGCTACTCATATAAGTATTTATAAGTATATTAGGATGCCTTTTGGCCCTAAAAATGCCCCTTCAGCTTTCCAAAAAGTCATGGATAACACATTCCATCAAGAGATAATTGAAGGATGGCTGATGGTTTATATTGATGATATGATTATATTCTTAAAAACATTTGAGGACCATCTTAACCACCTGTGTAAAGTATTCCAGAAAATGGATGAAATAAATATGACACTTGCCTTGAAGAAATGTAAATTTGTTTTCCATTCTTTAAAAGTTCTTGGTCATGTTGTTTCAGGCTTACAGATATGTGTTGACCAAAACAAAGTGGCAGCTATACAACAGGTGAAGGCTCCTACTACATTTAGAGAGCTCCAAAGTTTTTTGGGAATGTGTGGATACTATAGACAGTATATTAAAAATTACCAAGTCATAGAGTTACCCCTAACCCAATTAACTAGAAAGGATGTTGCTTTTGTCTGGAATAGTGAAAGACAAAGAGCCTTTGACACTATGAAACACTGTTTGATGTCAGCACCAATTCTTGCTTTACCTGACTTTAATCAACCATTTTTTTTGTACACTGATGTCAGTTTCATTGGTCTTGGTGCTGCCCTCCATCAAAAACAAGTGATAAATGATAAAGTTTCAGAAGTAGTAATTTGTTATATTTCAATAACCTTGAGAAATAGTGAATTGAAATATGGTGCTACTCAATTAGAATGTTTAGCTGTAGTGTGGGCTCCAGAAGAGCTTCATTATTACCTAGATGACCAGAAATTTGAACTTGTCACTGAATGCAGTGCAGTTAAATCCCTTTTAAACTTGAAAACACCAAACAGACATATGTTCAGATGGCAGTTGACTGTTCAAGAATACAGAGGGAGAATGACAATTATTCATAGGGCTGGTATTGTTCACTCAAATGTGGATATGTTATCTAGGTTACCTTTACCAAATAATGACTCTAATCCTGCTTATGATCCTGAGGATAAAATTATTCATATACATGGGATATATGCGGTTGATATGGAGGAAGAGCTATTACAGCTTATTCTGGATTCATATGATAAGGACACTGACTTGAAAAAGTTTTGCACCATATTAAATGATCCAAAGAATGCTTCAATACAAGCATTAATTAAAACCCTTCCACCAAAGTACCAGAAGGCTTTGGAAAAAGTTAAATTTTCAATTGATGAAGGATATCTATATTATAGGAGAAAGTTGAGTAATTTTATTGTTATTCCTCCTTCTATGAGAGAAACCATCTTGAAAATTTGTCATGATGACATATTAGCTGGACATTTTGATTTTGAAAAAACAATGATCAGAATTAAGAACACTGCTTGGTGGGTTAATATGTCTGAAGACACAAAATTATATGTTGAGTCTTGTGATTCTTGCCAAAAATCAAAAAGTTTAACTGGTAAAAGAGCAGGATTAATGCAACATATTGAACATCCTGATTCACCATGGCAGATAATAAACATGGATTTTGTAACAGGAGTAACTATTGCTAGTAAAGACAGTTATAACTCTTGTTGGGTTATTGTGGATAGATTCACTAAAATGTGTAAATTTATCCCTACTCACAAGGATGTTTACACTAAATAATTAGCCTTCTTATGGTGGTCTCTTATGTTTAATACCGCTGGTTTTTGTAAAGCCATAATATCTGACAGGGACCCTAATTTACTTCTTTATTTTGGATGTCTCTGATGGATATTTGTGGTTGTGATCTGAAACTTTCTACAGCCCATCACCCACAGACTGATGGCTTAGCTGAAAGAATGATTCAGACTTTAGAGGACATGATAAGAAGATATTGTGCCTTTGGCCTTGAGTATAAAGATAATGACAGATTCACTCATGGTTGGGTTACATTACTTCCTGGGTTGTAATTTGCTTATAATAGCACTGTTCATTCTGTTACTCAAAGAAAGCCTTTTGAGCTCTGGCTTGGATATGCTCCAAACACTCCTTCCTGAATTCTCAATAACAAAATAATTAAATTGGATATACATCCTGGTGTAAAGTCTTTTCTTCAAATGCAACAACTATGCAGAAATCATGCTCAACAATGTATTGAAAAATCATTTGAATATGAGAAGAAGAGATGGGACGATTCCCATAAAGAATACACTTTTAAAAAGGGTGATGAAGTGTTGATTTCTACAGTCCACTTCAACTTACAAGGTAATAGCATATTGAAAGATCCATTTGTTGGTCCATTTGTTGTCAGAAGAATGATTGGAGATAATGCAGTTGAGGTTATTTTGTATTCTCCATATTACAGAAAACATCCTGTTTTTCCAATATCTCTTCTGAAACCTTACACATCCAATAGTGATTTATTTCCAAAAAGGAGGGGAAGACCAAAGAAAACCACAAATGAAATCACTGAAACATAAGAAATTGAAAAAATTCTAAATGAAAGAATAGTCACTGCTGAAAAAGGTACAGAATACTTATTGAGATTCAAGAATAAATCATCTGAAAATGATTCTTGGATACCTAGGAATGAGATATCTAATCTTCCTACTCTACTAAAAAAGTATAAAAAGAAAAAATCATAGCATTTTTTTTATAGTTTTTTTTAGAGTGAGGGGTGTCAGCCAGGCTACTAGACTTAACCGGTAAAGAAATTGATTATTTTACTGAGTTGAAGCCACACCCCTTCTTCTTACTAATAATTAATTAATTATCTACTTAAGTATTACTTACAATTAACTAGTTAAGTACAATAAGTAGTATAATTAATTAGTGTAAATAAAATGTCCCCTACAATTTTACTCCCTAACACCGTGCTCAATAGTATAAGTCAATGGGAATAAAATTTAATAATAAAATTATAATAAAAAAACTTTAAAGCAATTATATTACCTCAGTGAGAGATCTGGAATCCCATTAAAGTAATATAATTAATTAATTATTGTGTAATTAATTGTGACAGTCCAAGGAACTCAAACTTTATTGCTAATAAATTTGATGCCCTTGTTGACGCAACAGTTTATTTATTTCTTATGTAATATATGTACTCCTTTTAGTCATTCTTTTTCTCACATTCTTACAGTATATGGAGTATATTCCGTATCTTTTATTCCCTCATGTTTTGCCTATAAAAAGGCATCTTACTTTGTGCTTTTCAAGACATTCCTTCAATTACTTACTTTATTATTACAATTACAATACAACACTTATTTATATATTTTATAACCTTAGTATTTACAAAGGCATAATTCTAATCTATAGTCTATATTAATATTTTAAAACTACCTCTTTATTTGAGTAAAACAATCATATTGATTTAGAAATACGTACCCTTTTGTTGAGAGACCATTAAACCCTAAAACCCTCGTAAAAACCTTGAACAAATCTTCTAGACCAAAAGAACCCCTTGACAGTGACCAAGTTTAATGAAATCAAACAAAAATGTATACATGAACCTCATGAGAAAAATAAATTTCCTCATGATTACCATTATACAAAACATGGTCTGATGGCACATAAATTTAGGTAAGTAGATTATCATACATGACTTGTAAAATGTTAATTTTTAAAATAAAAATAAAATTTTACAACCTATATTACACCCCATCATTAATCAAATTTGGATAAAACTTACCTAAAAAGCTTTCCTCAAACTACCTGAATAAAAAAGTCCCAAAAAATGTCAAAAAAGAGTCCCAAAAGTACCCAGAAAGTGTTCCAAAAGTTTCCGGAAAAGTGTCCCTAAAGTCTCCCAAATGTGCTCAAAAAGTTTCAAAAAAGTGTCCTGAATTTCCCCTAAAACCTCCCCAAAAATTGCCAGAAAAGTGGCAAAAAGTGCCAAAAAAAAGTTCCAAAAATTGTCAAAATAAGTGCCAAATTTTGAAATTTTTCTGAATGGTTTTTAATTTTTTCCAAGAATTTTTAAAGAATTAGTGAAAAAATAGACCCAAAATAGCCCAAAAACACCTCAAATTCACTGAGATATGCTTCAAATTGTTTCCGGAAGGTTTTAACAAAATAAAAATAGAAAAAACAGGCAAAAAAGACCTCAAAGTAAGTGAAAATTTCTTTTAAAGTGTTTCTTAACTGTTTCCAAATGATTCCAAAGCAATTTAGCAAAGAAAAAGGCCAAAGAAGTGAAAATGCCTAAAAATGACAAAAAAGCATCAAAAAGTCAATAAATCAAGAAAAAAAATGATAAAGAGCAAGAAAAAAAGGAAATAAATGGGGGGAAAGTAAAATAATAACAGATAAATCAGCAATCAAAACAAAAAAGATGATTAAAAAAAGAAACAAAAAAAAGAGATAAGAAAAAAGACATTTAAATTAGCAATTAAAATTTTAATAAATGAGAAAGTGACTTACTTTGAGTGCTGTGAAGTGAGAAGTATCAGAGCCAACTATGAATGATGGAAGTTAGAGATGAAGAGAATATGAAATACCTTAGTGAGACAGAATCATAGAAATTTTATGCATTTGCAAATGAAATGTAATTTCAAGTCTGGGAGCTGAACTAAAACAAATGAAATTGAGAAACTGGGGAATTTCATTTGTAAAGATTATTACACAAAAAAAATTGTAAATCAGTTAAGCTAGGCCCTCAAAATGACAAAGGGTGATTGGTAGTATTTTAGCATGAATAGAACTGGGTTGAGATGATGAAGTACTGTTAGATTCTATTGGTGGAGGTGGATCAGGAAGCTCATCTTCATAAAGCTCATTCCATCAATCTTTTAAGTTAGCAAAAAGATTGTGGAATATAAGACAAGAAGTAATCCAGTCTACAGCAACCTGATCTTGAATTATTCAAGTAAACTAAGAAATCCAGGAAAAGTTGTACAAAACATCTGTTAAAAGCTAGCTTCAGGAATGTTGGCAAAAACATCAAGGTGATATTTAGGTTGATGTCATATGGAAGGTTTTCTAGGAAATAAGTAGTGGCTCTCCAACATGTTTCAAATGAAAGCCAAGTCAAGTTCTGTATCAGAACTGGTATCTGAGTTAACCATTAGATTAAGAGCTACAGCTGCAGCAGTGATCTCAAGTTTATGGCGGACTGAAAGTGGCATGTTATGTTAGTGAACAGTTATGAAGATTAAGGGTAATTGTATGATTATGGGATTAAGTAAGTTCTGGTAAGTAATATACCTTACTCATATGAATAAGTCCTTAAGTATTAGGTGAAAAAAAATCTAGGTGTTGGCGCTTTTGTAACTAGTGCTGACTAATCATGATTATGAAGGAATGTGTGTTGATGACTTGTTTGAACCAAAAGAAAACGTTTTTGGGGAGAAATACACTGTTGAAATACACCTGTCCAGGGCAGGTGTATTTCATTTCTTGATGGCAGGTTTGGTACCTTTTTTGTTGTGTGTTTATGTGGCATATTTGGTGATGTTTGAGACCGCCTAATAACCCAACATTGAAACTATACTATTGATCCAAGCACTAATACATTTCCTATTTTCTTAAAATTGAAAAGTATAAGCAGATGACTGACTAATTTAGATTTAGGGTTTAGATAGTGCATCTGCTAGCACATTAAAATCAAGACAACAAATAAAAAAAGCAGTTATTAAATAGAAGTTGCTTTCTGCACTTCAAGTATAGATTTGTGTACTGATTTATGGATTAAAAGATTGAATTTTCCCTTGAGTGTCATGTGGCATGTGACACATTGATAAATTAAAATTTTTCAGCAGAATAATATATATTTCTTCATTGATATCTGAATTCAAGTATGTGCCTACTAAGTCAAATTGAGACAACAGCATTTGATTTTTTCCCACCAAGGTAAGTAAAAATTGTAGTGTGGAAAATCAAGCAGTTGGAGCAAATGTTTCAGTGTAATCAACCCCTTGTTCTTGTATTTTTCCACAAGAAACCAATCTAGCTTTGTAACATATGATATTGCCATTGCTATCCCATTTAATTGCAAATACCCATCTAGTGCAAATCGCATGTCTCCCTGGGGGTAAACACATTTCCTCCCAGACATCCTTTTGTTGAAAAATATTAAGTTCTATGATGTAGGCTTCCTTCAACAATACTGAATTGTTTGATTTTAGAGAATAAGATATACTTTTAGGTACATTGTCACTGATGGCTGAAGCCATGGCTTATAGGTTAAAGGAAGAGTGATCTTGACTTTCTAAAGCATCTAGCTCTGGGAATGACCTGGTGTCACTGTTTTCAATTTCTCTAAATAAGGCCAGGGGCTCTATGGGTATATCTTCAAGCAGATTGTTAGCTAAAACTTTTACATTTGGCATGTTAATTAGTTCATCCAAAAAGGAGGCTGAAGCTGAGAGAAAAATTCTGCCATCAGAAGGATCAAAGAAATGCCATCCTTTTACTGCCTATTGATATCCAACAAAAAGACACCTCCTTGATTGAGGATCCAACTTTTTGCGCTTCTCTTTTGGAATGTGTATGAATTCTAATGAGGAAAAAGCCTTCATATGAGCCACATATTGTCCTTTACCCATAAAAAATTCATATGGTGTCATGATGGATTTTTCAGTAGGTACTTGGATGTTAATATATGATGAACACACAAACACAAAGATCCAAAAATTTTGCAAGAGGCCACTACCAGTTAAAAGTGAATGGAAAATCTTTTCCAATGATTGGTTCTACCTTTCTGCTCAGCTGTTTTGTTGATGTAAGTAAGGAGTTCTTAACTCATGGACAATACCTTGCTTTAGCAGTATATCTTAGAATTTGGAACCAATGTACTCACCACCACCATCAGTTCTTAAATTCTTGATCATAAGCCCTGTTTATGTTTTTCAGAGGGAACAGAATGTTAGAAAACAAGAAGCCATATATTAATTTTTGATTAATAAAAAATACTGAGGTAAAACTCAAATAGACATTTCAGAAACTAACAACATCTTGTCCTCCAGAGAAAACCTCAGGTAGAGGACCAATTAAGTTAAAAACAACCAAATCAAATAGATTATAGTTAGAGGCCGTGGTTGTGGAGAATTTTCAAGTTTTCAATCATCACATTCAATAGGCAGAGTGAAAGTTGAAGGCACACCAATATTGCATTCAATCACTTAATTTATATGTTTGTAGCCAATATCTCCAAGAAGTTGATTCCATAGCTCATAGGCAGAATTTGAAGTTGATTGATTTGAAACAGTTCCTGAAGATGACAATAAAAAATCATTAACAAGAAAAGACCTAGTTTTCTTAAATTGTAATAGCACAGTAACCAAATTAATAGTATTGTAGTTAATCAATTGTACAATTTTATTATCATATGTAACAAAAATATTTTCAAGTAGTAAAGCAAAACCAGAAAGTAGTGGTTGAGACATGGAAGGACAGTAATAAACATTATGTAAAACAGTAGAGGTGTTAGTAACACTCACCACACAATATTTTGGGGGGGGGGGCTTGCTAGCAAGTCCTCAACTTGAACTCAGATGGAACTAAGACTGAACTTTTATGGAACTATTACTTATCTGTGCTTGAAAACCAGCTCAAACTATTGTAAAAACCTAGCTGAATCTTTTGTGGTAACATAATTAAAGTGAAATGAACTCATCTTAAATTTTGAATGAACAGAGTTTCAGTAATCATCCCAAACACTGTACACATTTAGCACATAATTTTTACTTATTATCTTAAATTGTAGTTTGAGATGGAGCTGAAAACTCATTTAAAACTTTCAATTTTTCAACTGAGATTTTTATTCTAATTAATTACTTATTTAAAATAGATTTAAACATATTAAAAATCATATTCAAATATTTAATCTTGTTTGAAAAAAATTACCAGAATTTTGAAAACTACACATTTCAGAGAAATATTATAAATTGTTTTTTTTGATTCACTTTTTTATATTTTTCAGTAATGTAACATTATTTTGAGTCAGGAAAAGTGAAATTGATTATTCACTTGCTGAGTGGCATTCAGTATGTAAATCTAAATTGATAATTCATATATATCATGAAAGAATATTCATCCAAAAAAATATGCATAAAAATTTAAGTTGAATATTCATATGCTAAATTCATACTACTTACACTGTGCAATATGGGGGGCAGACTTGTTAGCAAGTCCACAACTTTGAACTCAAATTAACCACAGATTGAAAACACATTGAGCTATTGAAAAAGGAGCCATACCATCAGCGATGAGTACCACTCAGAAGAACAGTTTTAGGTGGGTGTTCAAGTAAAGTTCTGTCTGAGTTCTGTATGAATTCTGTCTGAGTTCAGGGTGGGGACTTGCTAGCAAGTCCACCCCCTATATTGCATAGTGTTATTTATATGCAATGAAATAATGAATATTCCTAAAAAAAATTAAATTGTGTGTAAATATTAACATTAATATTGAATAAAACATTAAAAAAAATTCAGTATAAAATGGTTTTATGTTATATTATGTAATTTTTTAAATTGATTTCATTTTATTATATTTTAATACACTTATTTATTTAATTAATTACCTCAAATTAAATCAAATCAGATTGTATTCTATTCTATTTTATTGTATTATATTGAGTTGTATTTGGTTATGTATTATATAGTTTTATTTTATTTTATTTCAATTTTTTAATTTCCTTTTCAAAATATATAATAATGATTTATTTTGTTTTATCTCATTTTAAACCATTTGTATTTATTTTCTTTTAACTCTAGCTATTATACTCATCTATCTGTCTTTTTTATATTCAATTACATTATAATAGGTCTTAATGTCATTTAATTAATTTTATTAGATTTGATGGATGCTGTTGTATAGCCATGTAGAAGCATTAAGTTTGTTAAAATTGGCTGGTGAACTCTGATGTACAGCCATAGATCAGAGTTCACATGCATCAAATTGGATGTGGTACTCTGATGTATGGCCATAGATCAGGGTACACATGCATAAACATGCACATGGTACTATGATGTACAGCTGTAGATTGGAGTAGACATGCATAAAAATGGTTGGTGAACTCTGATTTAAAGCTGTAGATCAGAGGTCACATTCTTAAAAAATGGTATGTGGAACTCTGATCTACAGCCGTAGATCAAATTACCACATGCATGAAATTGGGTTGTGAACTCTGATCTATGGGTTTACATCTTAGCTCACCAGCTCATTTTGATAATTCAAAGACTGTTATTTACACATTGAATATCACTTTTTTGAATAAAATAAGAAAATAAAAATTAAATTAAGATGTAAGGGAATAAATTATAATAAAATAAAATAAAACAAAATCAAATCAAATCAAATTAAATATCATAATAGTAAGTGAAATGAAATGAATTATAATATAATATAATACAGTATTATATAGTATGATAGAATAAAATAAAACCAAAATCAGATCAAATAAAATAAAATGAAGCAAAGTAAACTTTTTTTTAAAAGTCTTCATAAAAATTAAAGAAAACTTATAACTCATTAATAAACAATATCAAAAAAATTAACTTTTTTCATGAGCTAGGTTTTTTCAATGTAGTTGAAAGAATATAGATATACCAATGCATTAGAATATAAATATGGGCAGACCTTGAATCCTGATAAGCTTTTTATCAATATATATAGGGGTAAATAATATAATTCTTCATGAATAGGGCTCTAATAGCTCTAATTAAAAAAACTGAATACAAATGAGTTTAATAGGTCTCCTTATTCCCAGATACCTATTTACTTAAATTTAAAGCTTATCATTTACACCATATACCAGATTATTCATTTTTAAAACTTTTTAAAAAAATTCAAAGACATTATAAATTTTTAATTTTTAAGTCAATTTTAAGAATACTCATCATGAGATTTGCATTGGGAGTTCAATCAGAGATCCATCAAGACTGAGATCAACCTTGTGAAAAGATATTAAAAAAATTATTAATATAGGATTCTATTTACTAAATGTTTTTGAAAAAAATAATTTTACTTAGGCAATAAAAGGATGAAAATTAAATAAATAAATTCAAAAAATGTATTTAAATTTGTTGAAAATAAATTGAATTAATTTAATGTAGATGGTTATGTAAAAATTAAAAGTTGATGCTCAAATTTAAAACATGTAAAAAGGTCTTGTATAAAATTTCAAGTGGAATTTTATGGAGATTAGGAAAAACATCTGTAACTGACAATGAGCACACCATAGGAGATTTAAATTCAATAACTTCATCCAGAAACTCATGTTTAAGTATGTGGAGTTATATTTAATTATAGATTATATTTAATGTGAATGCCTTCTTCTAATTTTTACTAAGTATCTTTGAAATTTTTGAGTTTTATTGTAGGTTTTTTTTCCCAAAATACTTTATAGATAATAAAATTTGACTGATTTTTCAAAGATATGTATAATTATTATCTTCATAAAATAAAATTATTGGAAAGAAGGAATGTATTACTATGTATTGATTAATTTTAATATTTCATTACTTTTATTTTTTTCAATTTTATTATTGATATAAGTAGTAAAAACTTATGTATCTTGAATTACTGAAGATATATACAAAGCCTTGAACTAGAATTTAGTTTCAGTTAAATTTAAAATTGAGGTCCCCACTTTAGTATAAAAGGGTGAAGAGTTTAAGGCCATAACTCAGTATTCATATGATTGAAATAATGCTACTTCTGTAGTAAGAAATATAAGATGAAGGTGAATTCTGATGTTTGGTAATACAATAGCTTCCACTCTGTTATTTTTAAAAAATCTTATTTCAATTTTTCTCAAACACATTTTCTAATTTTCTCACTCTTACTAGCACAGTTATATGTGATCATAGCTGCTAAACAAATTTTTTTCTACCTTTCTTTCACCTTTCACTTTTCATTCCTCCTTTGTCCTTCACTCCCTATCCCACAAATTTTAACCTGTTTCCCATCCCATAAAATTGCTCCCAACTTGTTCCAATTCCCTTCAATAAACAATCAAACACATTTTGATCCCTATTTTTATCCTCAATTATATTTATGGCCTCTTTAACCCCATTATACTTCCCTCTTTACCCCTATTTTTTCAACCCATATCTCCAATTTTTATTATCAACCTTTTAGTTTTGCTACACTTACCCTATCATCAATCCCTTTTAATTTTCTTCTCAAAAAGTCCTCTTGGTTTCTATGAGCTATAAAAGCCATAAAGGTCTGGAGAAGTGATAAATAGGAATGAGTAGAAGTGGAAAGGGGTAGGGGTGCTCTCAAAGGGTTAGAGAGCATTTTATAGAAGAAGAAAGGGTTTAAAATTATGGTAATAATTGTTTTCAGAGAAAAGAAAAGAAATTTTTAACAGGGGAATAATATTGAAGATAATTTTTAATGTAAGACAGAAGGTAGGAATGGAGAGGTAAGTAATAGTGTTCAACAAAATAAAGTAATAATTAAATATGAGAAATATGTTATATAGCATGGAAACAGGAATTTAATCAGCTCAAAAATTAATAGAAATAAAACAAACCATTTTTATACTATTCATTCTAATAAAATTTCATTTTATGTCTTTCTTTTTTTATATTTGAAGATAAAGGGTTATTATATTGTAACAAATACTATTACATGAATATCTTCTTTATTTAATGAATAGAAAACAGAATAAATATTTATATTAGAGCTTAATTTTATCACCAAAGTATTATTCCCTTCATTTTTATTAGTGTTTTACATTTTTCAGATATTTTAAATATTAATAATAGGGGGTATCAAAGTTAGATATTTGTAATTATTTAAAAGGCATTTCAAAAAACATAAAGAAAGACACAAAATTTACATTATTATCTCAATTAAAGAGTGTTTTGGGGGCACAATATGTCATATTTTAAAAAATAGTCATGGTTTATTTGGTGTAAAAAAGACATATTTTGAAATGGAATATTTCTAACTTTGATACCCCCTAATGGTTAATAAAATATTTTTGAATAATTAAAATTCAATTTAAGTTTCAAATTCTAACTGGGAAAATTTAATGGAAGATATTAATTTCCAAAATATTTTTCTTGAATGATTTACTATAGTGCCTTATAATTTCAACATATATTAACAATTAAGTAAAATATTTGAAAATTTAAGATCACTTTTCCTTAAATTTAAATTGGGGTGTGTCTAGTTTTACATGCAAAAAAGTATAAAATTATTTTAAAAAATTTGTAGCTTTCTAGACTGGCTTAGCTGTGGGGAGTGCTGATTGAAACATACCATTACAAAATTGGTTTTTTTAAAGCTTCAACATTGTTTCAATTTTTTTTTACATAAATTCAATAAAAAATCAATCCAGATTCATCAGAGGTTCAATGTATTTTCACACTTTATACCTTATTGATTCATCACTAAATCAATTTGTGCTCAATTAGATATGAATTTAGGTTCAAGGTTGTGGAATTTCTAGAAAGTCCACCCCCCATATTGTGTGGTGTCTATCAATTAAAATGACTTTCCAACCCCAAAAATTTCAGAAGTAGTGTTATTAGAAACTTTTACTTTTAAGCAAACATCCAATGCCTTGTAGTTTTATAGGGTGGATAAATCATTTGTTAGGTGGTGTGTTGCTTCTGAATCCCAGATGATATTATTGTTCTATGAAGGTGAAGAAGTGGCACTAAAACCAAAGGTGCTGGATACTGCAGCAGGAAAAACATTATCTATCTCTGTGATAATACTTGAAATGGATTCCATGATGTCTCATTTTTTGTTTTGTAGCCATTTACTTCCTTCTTGTCTTTTTTCTTCAACCAACACTTGTCTTCAACATTTACTTTTTTGTTACATTATTTACACTGAATTGTTGGCTTTAGAGTGTTGTGTTTGTCTCTTACTTGATGTCAGAGAGGAAGAAACAGTGATTGAGGTGGTTTTTGTATGTAGGGACATGTCTAGTTGGGAGATATTAGATTCAAGAGATAAGGGAGTGATGTATTTATAGGCTGTAGATGATAATGATAAATAAATATCTGAAAAGTATCATTGCCCATCTTGTGGTAACAAGGTGATAACTGCACACATATATTGAACATTGTCTAGCTTACATTTTACATCTTCTAAAGCTCAGAGGAAAGACTGGAGTTTAGCTATGTGCATCATGACTTCATTTTTATTGGGATCATATTGTGTGATAGTTAATTCATCCCATACTTCTTGAATATTGATGAAGAAAGTTTTGCTGTATGCTGTATTCAAAACCTTTATCACATTTCTTAAATCAGTTAGATTTACTATTTTATTCTAGATTCCTTTTTCCCATGTGTATAAAATTTTTTCTTTTAATGTAGATGCATATTTTTTCAGACTTTGGGTTTCCACTTTTAAGATAGGAATCCAAGAATAGGTGAACTGGGTAAGCAAGATATATTTTGAGATGAAGAAACCAATCTGAAATGCTAGAGCCCATCAAATTTTGCCCAATGCATCCTAATTTTTCTAACCATATGTGAAGGAAGCCAGCCAGCTTTTCAGGCATAAGGATAATGTAATTAGAGTTGGACTTAATCATTTATGAAGATATATCTTGGATGTTGTACAATACAGAGAAGGCTGGATAGGATTTACCATCTCAAGTATCATCAGTTGTAGCAGTAAAAGAGGAGAAAGGTACAAATTGATCAGAATTTATCCTTATGTTTTGAATATTATCACTGTTATGTTTGCAGTAATAATCAGTTAAGTCTGTTTGTACCAATGCACTTATATTATTTTATAAGTTTGATTGTGTAAAGGTATTTATTAAGTCCAATTTTGTTTGTGTAGATTTTTTTTTAGTTATTCAAAAGTTTTTAGGAAATAAACTTAGAAAGTAATTAATATCTTCATATTTCTTTATTAGTAATCTATAAGGCTTTGTAGCCAATTTATTTGAGTTTGAGATAATAGAGGTGTCATTTGCCACCCATGAATCAATTTAGACTTTTTATTTTTTGAATGAAACAAAATATTATTCATACCTAGGGATGTGACTTGGAATAATAAAGTTTCTCATATCATGTGGGATTGTTTCTGGAAAAAACCAATTGAGTGTAGTGCAGGCCATAATCTGGAGTGACTCAACTACTTCTTACAGATATAAAATCACCTTAAAAAAGTATAAGAGTTAGAAAATGCTAAAATCCTTTTTTTATTACACTACCAATATTTCTGATTATATAAAAATTCTGTATATAAGGTTAATATAATGATTGTTACATACCCATTATTATGTATACAACAAGACTGACAGTGTATTAGTAACTATCACTAAAATTAATGTTTTTGTTGTCTTGGGCACAACAATGGTGCAACAATTATGCAAGAGTTAGGTAAAAATTGTTTTTAGCACTTAAAGATCTTAACACTACAGCACATGTTTGTTTTGCTATAAGTGCAATAAATATTTGTTTTGTCTTGGGGCGCAACAATGGCACAACAATTATACAACAGTTATGTAATAATTATTTTTGGCACTTAAAGGTCTTAGGTGGGCCTTAAGTGCAAAGAATAATTGTTTTTCAACTGTTTCAGAACTGTTGTGTAATTGTTGGTTAATTTTTGCACCCATGGCAAAAAACATGTGCTGCAGTGCATGGGGTGCAAAAATTACACAAAAGTTGTGCAACAGTTACAAAACAATTTTTTTTTGCATTTAAGACCCACATAAGACATTTAAGTTCCAAAAAAATTAGCTACATAACTGTTGTGTAATTGTTGCACCATTGTTGGGAAGCATTAAAAAACAAACATTTATTGTAGTGTATGATACAGATTGTTCCCAATATTGGTAACTAGGATACAGATCATTACCAACAATGACATGGGAAGTGATCCAGTGACAACTCAAATGGCATGATATCCTAATTTTGAGGCATATTAGAGTGTATCAAAGTTAGATATCTGCTATATCAAAATACCTCTTTTTTCCACCAAATCAACCATGATTATTTTTTATAATATGCCATATTGTGCCCTCAAAATACCTTTTTACCAAGAATAAATGTCAAGTTTGTGGCTTTGTTTTTGTGTTGTGAAATAACTTTTAAATAATTACAAATTTCTAACATTGATAGCCCCTATTGTACAACTTGCTTCCACATAATACATGTTTAGGACTGGTGTAGGAATCATTTTTCTCAGTGATTGAAAGAGTATTTAAAGCCAATGAGAAACTTTTTCTAGATAACATTATGGTAAGGTAAACTCTTACAGTCGCCTTGCTGTAAGCAGAAACCGGAGGAGATATGTGGATTTAGCTGAAAACCCCGTCCTTCCAATAAAAAATAACAAAATGGGAATTCTAAATCACTAAGCTAACCAGTCTACTTGGATATGATTGATAAAAAATAATGAAACTCTAAAATATTTAACGCTTATTGAGATTTAAATAAAAGTGGCTGTTAAGAAAAGAAATACTGATAACAACAATTAAGGTGTACCAGTGAAAGATCTGAAAAGATTGACTTTTATGTTTTTATAATAATTTGAATTTTTATGAGACAGAAATAATCAAGTCCCAGCGACGAAGACCTTTCTAAAGATACCCTGTTTGAAGTGTGATTTAAATTGTTGAATAGTATTTCTAAAATGTTAAATATAAAATATAAAGTTATAAGGGTATTACAAATTTATTTAATTTGTTGAGTAATAAAAAAATGAGACCGTGGTGGTTAAAGATTAAGCTGTATGATGTGTCCCCCCTCTCAATTTTGAGTTTGAGAGGCGCTTAAGTATTCCTAGTCACGTGCCTAAGTTTTCCCCTCCAGAGCTCTCCCAGAGTCAATCCGGAGCCCGTACGGAGTTGAAACGGAGTCCGTACGGAGTCCGTCCGGACTTCCGGACTCAATTAGAACCTTAAAAACTATAATAAAAAATCTAGAAAAATTACACATGATAGAGCTACTTCCCCTTTATTTTCCAAACTAATTTTCGTAGTCTGCGCAGCTCTAATTACCCCGTGAAAATTCATCAAAGTTAAGTAATTTTCTGAAAACGTAAATATTTCTATAAAACTTTAAAATTCATTTAAAAATATAAGAAAAATAGTAAAAATTCTGGAAAAATTTCCCAAGGTTCTTGAGTGACTCGACTTGATACTGATAAACTTTTCAGACTGTAAAAATAAGTTTTCTCCGTAAAATAAATTGTTTTTGTGTAGGCATTCGCTCGTGACCAATTTCTTCATATTTAAAACTCAAATAAATTAAATAAAACCCTTTTATATAAAATAATAACACCAATCTTGCATGCCGTAATAACTCCATTTACGTACTTAAGTGCCATACTAAACTTTAGGCTACCACATCCTCCCTCCAATCGAGAATGTCCGCATTCTTAAAACTTTGCATAAGTGGTCGAACACAATATTCATCTTTAACCTTCAACCACCATCTCCTTTAATCAACTATAAAATTCATCTTCATCAATATTTCTTCCAAAGAACTTTTCGCTCCATGTGAACTCTGCGCTCTATACCAGGTACCTTGTTTAATGTCCAACCCTAATATTCCTGGCAGGACAGCTTGCGACTTATGCCGTGTGAAAAAATTCAAATGTAACCGGCCATTAGTTCCTTCTAAAACAAACGTATATTTAGGACCAGCAGCTCTCCCTGATCCCTCAACTTCTAAAAAGCGATCAAAAATTCCTGTCTTCTTAAAACGAATAAGATCAAAAGCAGCTTCAAAAGTTCAATCTTCTTCAGAGGATCCCGGCCTTATTTTGCCTTCCCAAGATCCTAATCCTATAACGCCAGTGCCCCCAACCAACTTTGCTGAGACTATGTTTCCTGGCTCTAAATGTAAGACCCTATTTATCTTACTAAAAAAAACTTTTAATCAAAATTGACTAAACCTATGACTTAATAACATATTTGAACTTCTAGCTGTCGAAATAACCAACACTGATGATGTTGGTAGAGTGAAGACGGACTATATCAATCATTATCCAAATTTTCATCGCTATCTTTTTCTTGACTTTACTAATGAGTTGAAACAAAAAATGCTGGCCTATTTTCAAGAAACTCCAGCTAATAACCATGAAGACCTCATGAAAAGAAGAATTTTAATGCAAAGCTTTGATAATGATGTTGAACAATTTCAAAGAAATTATCTTTTCTAACAGTATAACTTGATAAAATTTGTTTTTGCTTGGTCTTCTTTAACTTTCAACATAAATGTTGTTTTCTTTCTTCTCTGGCTTAATATAACATAAAATAAAATAATATGAATCTTGTGATGATTCCACTACGAGAGCAAGGTTTGAATCCCTTCAGACTCCCATTAACCAGTCTTCCTTCTTGTCACAGCATTGAGAGAGTGGATCTTCCTATGAGCCGAATACTCCTGATTCCAACCTCATAGGGCCCCCCACTGAGCCGAATTCTATGATTCCAATCTTGCCATAAGGTCCTCCAAGCTTCACACCAAAAAAAATGGCCTAACTATGAGGCACTAAAAAAATCATTCCCTAAAATCCAACTACCATCCTAACTTCTGATTCCTTCATCACAATTTTCAAACTTTGCTATACAGCAAACCCATAAAATACTTTTGCCAGGCTTCCAATAATAATATTAACTTTAGACCATGTTAAAGCGCCACAAATTTCACCTAATTAACCATTATGCTTTCCTTAGCATCATCACCACCTAAAATTTTAACCTCCTAAAGCTTATCAGCACCCAATTCCAGAAATAATTGAATAACCAGTTTAGAGTCTTAGTGGACAGTGATAAATTAAAAGATTGAATTGAGTTATCCAAACAAGATTGACATTCCAGTTTAAAGTCTTGGTGGACCAAACATATAATCGATTGCCAGTTTTTGGTCTTGGTGGACCAAAGATCGTTTAAGTGCATAAATAACTTGATATATTCCTAAATAAGGCCTAGGCTTGACCAAAGATTGAATAAATTTGATAATCCAGTTTAATGTCATAGTGGACCAAACATTTTATCGACAAGTAATCCAGTATAAGGCCATAATGGACCAATGAATGTTGAATTATCCTGCAGATATTAATTTTCCAGTTTAAAGTCATAGTGGACTAAAACAATGAATGAACTACCAGTTTAAAGTCATTGTGGACCAAACATTTGATCGATAAGAAATCCAGTTTATGGTCATGGTGGACCCAACAACCTGATAATAGTCCAGTTTAGGGTCTTGGTGGACCTAACATTTGATAACACTCCAGTTTAAGGTCTTGGTGGACCTAACATTTGATTTATATAAAAAAAATCTGTCTCCGAAAATATCCATAAAATCATAATCAACCTTGAAATTCAGTTTAAAGTCTTGAAGGACCAAAAGCTCCAATATAAAATCTTTAATGAAAGTCTTGAAAATTAGCCAGTTTAAAGTCTTGGAGGACTAACAGATCCAAAATACGTATAAAATAAACCTTAAAGAACTTCTTGAATAGTAGCCAGTTTAAAGTCTTGGAGGACTAAAAGATCCAAAATACGTGTAAAAAACCTTAAAGAAAGTCTTGAAGAGTAGCCAGTTTAAATTCTTGGAGGACTAACAAATCCAAAATACGTATAAAAAAACCTTAAAGAACGTCCTGAAGAGTAGCCAGTTTAAAGTCTTGGAGGACTAACAGCTGTCTTGAAGTAAAATCCCATAGGTATTGAGTTCCCCTAGACCCTGTTTCCTGTCTAAACTAAATGAATAAAACTAAAAAGAATGAAGACTGAAAAATAAAACTAAGAAATATAATAATTTTGGTTTAATTAACTAATTTTTTATTTTTTATTTTTTTATAATTATTTTATTTATTTTATTTTTATTTTTTTATAATTATTTTATTTATTTAATTTTTATTTTTTTTTATATTAATAATTTTTTTTTTTTTTTTAATTTAAAATAAAAGAGTTTAAAAAAGATAGTTTTGAAATAAAAGTTAAAATTCAATTTTTAAAGAAAGATAAACGAATGTGAAAAGAAAGATAAAAAAGTAATAAATAAAATTTCAAAATAAAATTTTAAAAGATGCCCCCCGGCCATTTGATGAGCCGTACCCTTGACATTATACCCACATCCAAGTGCAACTTGATGTGGTTACACAATTTTAAGAAATTGAAAAGAAAAGAAAATAAATGAAAGTTTTTAAAAGATAATTTTTATAATGATGATCACTGGGTGGGCTCCCTCCAATTTATAAAAATGATTAGAGACCACCAGTGAGCATCACCTTTACAATAATTCATAATATATATTAAAGAAAAGAAATCACAATCTAACATAAAAAATCAAAGACAAAATAAAATAAAAAGAATCTTGAATCCGGCATTGAGAGCGGTGTCTCTTGATTCGTTCCAGTTTATAGTCTTAGTGGACTTCCTAAAATTAAAAGACAAAGCCAGGATTCAACTAGAAACAGGGAAATTTTGGAAACAAACATTATGGGGTAATTGTGTATAGAGCAGCCAGCCCATCAATTACCCCCACACTTTCCAATATTTAAATTAAGAAGGTTCCCCTGTGAACACTTCTTCCAATAAATTTTTAAAATTTTCCAACACTATCTTCACCCATATTTTAAGAATTTTAAATTTTGAAAATTTTAAAGAAGGTTTTCTTGCATTTCGTTATGTTTCATCACAGTTTCCTTGCCCATATGCAGTGTAACGACAGTAAAGTATTTTGATAAAAAGAAGATAGTTTATCCTCGTTGCAGAGGTCGATAAGATTTTTATAAACATCATAGTTTATCCTCATTGCGGAGGTATCCATAAAATTTTGTGGATATCATAGTTTATCCTCATTGCGGAGGATGACTTCGGCACTCCTGGTGCCTCTAGGATAGAACCGTTTCACTTGATCCGCTGCTACCCTCTTCTTCAATACTACTCCATCCAACTCTTCTAACACATATGAACCGCCGGAAACTTTCTCCTTGATTTTATACGGTCCATTCCACCTATCTTCAAACATCTTTCCCCATTGACTCTCTAGACTTGTATTATACACCAGGACCATATCACCTGGGTTCAAAGGTTTCCTTAATCGATGTGCCAACCGCTCATCCCAATATCTGACTGATTGATTTCAGATCTTCATCATCCGCGAATATGCCTTTTCTAAATATTCTTCTTTCTTTTCTAGCTGCATCATTCTTGCACACAATAATTCTTCAGTAGTTTTGACCGTGTCCCAGTCAACTCCAAGATATGATTCAGCTTCTAAATCAACCGGTAAAACTGCTTTCTGTCCAAAAACAAGTTCATAAGGTGAAAATCCGGTTGTCCTTTTGGCAGTGATTTGATCAGCAAATAAAACTAAAGGTAAATAGTGCCTCCACTTTTTGGCACTTGTCCCACACATTTTAACTAAAGCATCCTTGATAACTTGATGCCCTCTTTCAACCATGCCTTCAGCTTCAGGATAATACAGGGTTGCTACCCTAACCTTTGATACAACTTTCAATACGGCCTCTTTAAACTCTGTCCCAAATTCAGGACCTTTATCTACCGTTACCAACTTCATCACCCCATACCTATATACCCAATTATTCAAAAAAAATTCTGCCACATTTTTGGCAGTTAAATTAATAAGAGGCGCTGCCTCTACCCAAGCAGATAAATCATCTCTGGCCACTATTAAATATTTATATCGTCCCTCTTTGATATGAACGGCATCTAAACTAACTCTCCCAAAGAGCATATATTCACCGGTCGCGCGTCCAGGTTCTTTTGGCCTTAAATAACTTCGTCTTTGACATTCTTTACATGACTGAACCCACTGTTTAACAGCCATCTTCATTCCAGGCCACCAAAATCGATCAGAAATTCTTCTAAACGTTTCTCCAACGCCTCTATGCCCGAGATCTTCATGCAGTGATTTCAAAACTAATTCTTGCCCCTTCTGTTGAGTTATAACTACTTGTGGATTTGGATACCTTCTCCTCATTAAACGTCGACCAGATAGGTAAAATGTAGATGACTTCCTCTTGATAGCCACCCATTCATCGTCTTCACACTCTTCTGACCTCTCTAAAGTCAACAAATATTTGACTAACAAAAAATAAAAACCAGTCTGACCCCAGACTTCATCTTGAAAATCGATTAATATAACATCAATAGGGACTTCTCTATCACCAATATCATCTGCACATGAATGAGCCAATAATTGTTGACCCCTAAATAAATCTTTAATTGAGCTATGTCGACGTTTTTCTTCTGAACCTTTGGATCCTTCGTAAACCGTATTCGAAAATACCTCTTTCTCTTTATCCACCTTTTTATTTAAATTCTCTAATTCTCCAACATATACACCAATCCTTAACTTACTACTATCCCACACTACCAATCCATCTTCCTCTACATATACCACATCTTCTTCTACCTCCTCTCTGCCGAATTTATCTACACCTTTTCCAATACCTTTATTATCATAAAAACTATTTTCCAGTTTATCCTCTTGGTGGAGGTCATCATCACCATAATCTAAACACAATAGTCCTGCCAGTTTAACCTCATGGGGGAGGTATGGAAAGTCTTCAGCTCCTTTAGTGCTGGCTTTGATAATAGGTATATCTTCATCGAACTCTTCTGAGTCTGAATCTTCTTCAGTGGGTGGTCTCCTTGATAAACCAACTGGCATAGTAAAAGTTCTGCCAGGCTTATAAACTAAATCAAACGAAAAATGTTGAATAAAAGCTACCCATCTTGTCATGGGTGTGTTTGGTAAACTTGGGGAATTAATCATCTGGATTAACGATTTCGCATCCACTTGCAACTCAAAATGTTGCCCCCACAAAATATGCTGAAGTTTCTTCAGTATTTTCTCCAAACCACATAATTCCAATTTTGGTTGAGAATATCTTGATTCAACCTCAGTAAATACTACAGATTCATACCTAACTGGCCTGATGTAACCAGCTTTATCCATCTGAGAAAAAACCGCCCCAGCTGCAACCTGACTTGAATCAACTGCTAAATAAATTCTGCCAGCTTCTTTTCCATAATCCAACTTGTGCAGGACTAAATCCTTCCCTACAACCTCCTTCAACTTCACAAACGCCTTCTCACACTCTTCATCCCAGTCCCAGTCTGCATCCTTTCTCGTTAACCATCTCAATGGAGCTGCCAATGAAGAAAAGTCCCTGATAAACATTCTAACATATACACAAACGCCTAAAAACCCTCTAACTTCGGTCGTATTCTTGGGTCTTGGTCAGGACTGAATTTTTTTAACTTTCTTCTTGGACATAATCCTACCCTCTCTACATACCACATGGCCTAATATTTCTAAGGCTGGCACACAACATGAAAGTTTTGAACCTGAAATAGTTAAACCAGCCTCTTCAATTCGAAACAAGATTCTTTCTAATGTAATTGCAAACTCCGAAATGAATTTGCGTATCCCGGGATTCTCTTCCAACACCTGGTTATCATAGTCGGTTGTTGGTCCCTTAATACCTCCATCATCTATAAAGATTCCAGCATATTGTGGAATTTCGTCTTGAAGGATCCAAGCCATCTGAGCTTGATAAACTGCAACCGAATTTGTTGCTCCTTGAGGTAATCTTGTTAACTGTAAACGTCCAAGTGGCGTATCGAATTTAGTGAGAGGCCTTGAGTCCGGATGTAACTCTCTCTCATCATATCCACCCATAATATCTCCCAAACCATAACACACTCTCCCTGCAAACACTTCAACAAAATCCTCAGAACTAGGCGGTATCCCAGCATCCTTTATTGTAACACTATTTAATTCCCTAAGATCATGAACAACTCTAAGCTTGCCATTTGGTTTCTTAATACAAAATACCGGACTAGAATAACTTGACGTTGATTGCTCATACAGTCCAGTGCGTATCCGTTCTCTGACAACTTTGATATAAGCTTCTTTTAATGCAGCCGGAATAGGAATTGGTTTCTGCTGCCACGGTTCATGACATACCACAGGAATCTTGTAAGGCTCCCCATAGGAATGCTTCAACACACCCCTCTCCTCTTCTACAAAAGCAATGGCCTTCTCTCGCTTGACCATCACATCCAACAACAACTTATTCTCTTCTCCAGACAACCAACCATCAGGTCCAAAATTTACAACACCCAGTCTCTCAAAAGTGATTCTTGACGTCTTAGAAAATTCAGGCGGATTCTTTACCAAGGGACTTTCATAAGGATCTCTTGATAACCTTGGTCTTCTCAAGGGTGGATTTAATTCGGCAGGTAGCGGTTCATTAATAGGTCAAACTTTATTTGCTACCTTCTTATATTTGGCTGCATCCACATCTAAATAAACTTGAGGTAAAACATTTACTTTTGATTCGCCATTAAAAATTTCATCAAATAAATCTTCTTCATCATCAGAATCAGAATAAGAAAAATTAGAAAAATATTTTATTTCATTTTTAAATTTTACCCTTTTCTCCTTTCCCTTGTCTAATTTATAAACAGATTTTCCAACACCTTTGCTTCCCTTATCCAACATTAAATCACCCGTAAAGAAAGTTGGCAGTTTAACCTCTTGCTGGAGGACCGGAATTGAATTTTCACAAAATTTTTTTTTTGTGTTTTAATTATACTGAGATTTTTAATCAGATTTTGATGTGATTTTTGCAGTTTACCCTCTTGCTGGAGGTCCAAAATAGAAGGTGATAATTGCAGTTTAACCTCATGCTGGAGGTCCAAATTAGAAGGAGATAATTGCAGTTTAACCTCTTGCTGGAGGTCCGGAATAACATTTTCACATAAATTATTTTTTTGTGTTTTAACTATACCAAGATTTTTTATCGGGTTTTGATGAGATAATTGCAGTTTACCCTCTTGCTGGAGGTCCAGAATAGAAGGAGATACTTGCAGTTTAACCTCTTGCTGGAGGTCCGGAATAACATTTTCACAAAAATTATTTTTTTGTGTTTTAATTATACTGAGATTTTTTATTGGATTTTGATAAGATTTTCGCAGTTTACCCTCTTGCTGGAGGTCCAAAATAGAAGGAGATACATGCAGTTTAGCCTCTTGCTGGAGGTCAATAATAGCATTTTCACATAAATTATTTTTTTGTGTTTTAAATATACTGAGATTTTTAATCAGGTTTTGATAAGATTTTCGCAGTTTACCCTCTTGCTGGAGGTCCAAAATAGAAGGAGATACTTGCAGTTTAGCCTCTTGCTGGAGGTCAATAATAGCATTTTCACATAAATTATTTTTTTGTGTTTTAAATATACTGAGATTTTTAATCAGGTTTTGATAAGATTTTCACAGTTTACCCTCTTGCTGGAGGTCCAAAATAGAAGGAGATACTTGCAGTTTAACCTCTTGCTGGAGGTCATAAAACATACCCTTCCAATTTTTATCCAACCTAATTTGGCCCATTTTGCCTTTTTCACCGTTTTTAAATTTAATAGAAAAACCGGGTAAATCCAATAAACATATAGAAAAGTCCAAAACATATTTGCACTCCAAAGTAATATTAACAGAAAATAATTGAGAATCCACTTGAATTATCTCCAAGTGAGCTGACCTATTGCAATCCGGGATCTCATCCTGAGGAGAGATTACAACATTAGAGTGATCAGCCCCTGCTACCCCAAAAAATGAGGGCATTCATCCTTTTCAAACAAACATAATTCACCAGAAGCCGTCCGTTTTATATGCCGCTTCTTGGTGCAAACACAACACTGGCACAGAGTAGTAATCCCTGGCCGTGTTTCCCAACCTTCATCTCCAGGAGGCGCTAACCGCATATGTAACCTCCGCATATCTTCACCAGTGATCTCCAAACTAATCCCCATGCCAGCTTGATACCCTATCCTGGCCTCAAAATCCATCAAAAAAGGACCACCAAGAACAGTTTTGACTGCTCCTCTGGCCACATAAAAGTGAACCTTACCAACAGATCCACCAATGCCTAACCTGACATGCTCAGCTGTACCCATCAGCTCGGTTGCATGCCCTCCAATGCCTCTGAGGTTTCCCCCAGTTCCACTTTTAATTGGCAAGCCTATACTCGTCGCTTGCTCCAATGAAATTAAATTGATTTGAGACCCTGAATCGACCAAGGCCTTTACTTCTTTACCATTAAGAGTTACCACCAGGTAACCCAGGGGAGCGGAAAAATGTGTATCTACATCTTCCCCAAACTTTTCAGCATTTTCACATATATATTCCACCTCTCCAGTGGAAACCCGACGCCTCGTCAAATGCTTCTTTTGCTTTTCAGCAAGCGCCGGACTAATCGTATATAACTCCCCCAAAGATAAGGGAATCTGAAGTTGATTCACCCTATTCAAAACTGCGTCCATCGCATTAGCTTGACCAGAAACTACTGGCCGCTCATACTGGACCTTTGATTTAACAACCTTGGCCCTGGGTACCTCTTGAGGTCCAACCGAGCCATCTTCACCCCCCATTATAACATCTTCACTTTCTATAACCCTAACTCCGTCACCAGCTTCTTGCACTAATCCTGATCCATCACTAGTCCTTCTTACTCCCTCCATTGGGATGGGACCGCTAAAACTTGGTCTGGGTAGAGACGCCAACGGTACTTCCTCCTAAGAATCCGAATCATCTTCTGGCATAGGCTCACCATTTAAATCAAACTTTCCATAACTAGGGGGCCCCATATCAGCAATCCCCTTCTGCATTTTATATAATTCGTCCTTAGAGTAAGGGTTCAATTTGTTGGCGGCAGTTTGAGCACTAGAATTCTTGTCCTTAGAGTAAGGGTTCACTTTGTTATTGGCCTTGCCAGGATTAGCCCTCAATTGGCTCTGAATTCTACTCTTTGCCTTAGTAGCAGCTGCTCTTCTAGCAGCATTAACATCGTATTCGCCAGCCATACAGCTACCCTCCACCTGGGCAACCGTCGCCAGCTCTAAACCACCAAAAGAAGTAAAAAATGTGGCTTTACTTACCTCTTTCTCCTTGCCCTTGTCAGCTTTACCACCATTACCATTACCATTTTTGCCACTCTTGGCATTAACATCTTCATCCGTCACCTCTTCAAATCTGGCTCTCCTTTCAGCCGTTAAACTTCTTCTGACCAAATCAGAAGGAGACTGTCCATCACTGGGCTTGATGAACAAACCATCAGGAAATTTATAAACTTTACCATCAAATAAAACTCGCCCAGCATCCATATCCTTATCAAGAGCAAAACAAACTGTTGCTCTATGCCCCCTCCTATTACAATAGGAGCACACCTTTGGCTCATTGTAGCCACCTCTATATCCATTACCACCATTCCCACCATTTCTCCCATTGCCTGGGAAGTGGTTACCATTATTATTGCCATTATAATTTCGACGTTCATAGCCTCTAGATTGATAAGAAGTCGACGTCGACGAAGAAGCCATTGGGGCCTTGTTAGCCTTCTGGGTTTCTTGAACAAATATTTTTAATTGTTTCGTTAAATTGGCCAAGTGATCGACCATCTTATTATCTACATTGCCCTCAACTTTAGCAGCAGGTAATCCCATTTGTGCCTTCTTGGCCTCCTGGGCTTTGACCATAATATCGTTGTTTTCGGCCAAAACTTCGCTAACCTTGCTAACATATTGAGTGCATGACTCTTGATATTTATCCAACGCCAATAACTTTAGATGGGCTTGAATGTTGTCCTTGATAACCTCCAGATCCGGCAGTCTCTGCTCACCATTAGGCAGTTCCTTCATCAAATCTTTTCTTGAAAGATCCTTCAAGACGTCCATACGAATATCCCTGCTGCATGCTGTCCAAAACAAATTTTTTGCTTGGTTCTCATGCACTAACTCGTCCACCAATATGAGATATTCCACCACTTCATCAAACTGAACACAGAGCTTTTTGAAGTCAGCCATAGAAGAAACTCCACCTTTTGCTTGCCAGTCTCCAACAATTTTATTGAGGTCCATCATAGTAAACCTAACACCCCATCTATCAACCATAGCTTTAGAAAGCTTAACCCAATCCTCGTCCTTGAATGCCTGCATAGCAATAACCTCTTTTTCCACCTCCCTATCAGCAATAAAAAATCTAACTTGCTTCACCATGTCCACATGAGAAGCACCATCAACAGCAGCAGCAGCTTCATACCTGCTAATGAACCATTTAACCTCCTCCCCATCAAACTTTGGGCCATCCCAAGAAACAATTCTAACTGAGGGTGTAAGAGGGTTAGAAGATCCAGAAGCAACAGCAGAAGAAGACATCCCAATAAATAATGAAAAGCGTTAAAAATCGATAAAATAACAAGCCTCTTGCAGGCCAATAACAAAAATCCAATTAGAGTTCCTTAAAATAAGCCTCTTGCAGGCTAATAACGTTCTTGATCAAAGTAAGTCTTTAAAGAAAGCTAGAGAAATCGTACCCCATGTTGGGCACCAACTATGGTAAGGTAAACTCTTACAGTCACCTTGCTGTAAGCAGAATCCGGAGGAGATATGTCGATTTAGTTGAAAACCCCGTCCTTCCAATAAAAATAACAAAATGAGAATTCTAAATCACTAAGCTAACCAATCTACTTGGATCTGATTGATGAAAATAATGAAACTCTAAAATAATTAACGCTTATTGAGATTTAAAGAAAGTGGCTGTTGATAAAGAAATACTGATAACAACAATTAAGGTGTACCAGTGAAAGATCTGAAAAGATTGACTTTTATGTTTTTATAATAATTTGAATTTTTATGAGACAGCAATAATCAAGTCCCAGAGATGAAGAACTTTCTAAAGATACCCTGTATGAAGTGTGTTTTAAATTGTTGAGTGGTATTTCTAAAATGTTATATATAAAATATAAAGTTATAAGGGTATTACAAATTTATTTAATTTGTTGAGTAATAAAAAATGAGACTGTGGTAGTTAATGATTAAGCTGTATGATCTGTCCCCCCTCTCAATTTCGAGTTTGAGAGGCACTTAAGTATTCCTAGTCACGTGCCTAAGTTTTCCCCTCCAGAGCTCTTCCAGAGTCAATCCAGAGCCCGTACGGAGTCCGTACGGACTTCTGGACTCAATTAGAACCTTAAAACTATAATAAAAAATCTAGAAAAATTACACATAATAGAGCTACTTCCCCTTTACATACCAAACTAATTTTCGTAGTCTGCGCAGCTCTAATTACCCCGTGAAAATTCATAGAAGTTAAGTAATTTCTGAAAACGTAAATATTTCTATAAAACTTTAAAATTCATTTATAAATATAAGAAAAATAGTAAAAATTCTGGGAAAATTTCCCAAGGTTCTTGAGTGACTCGACTTAGTACTTATAAATTTTTCAGACCGTAAAAATAAGTTTTCTCCGTAAAATAAATTGTTTTGTGTAGGCATTTGCTCGTGACCAATTTCTTCATATTTAAAACTCAAATAAATTAAATAAAACCTTTTTATATAAAAATAATAATAACGCCAATCTTGCACGCCGTAATAACTCCATTTACGTACTTAAGTGCCGTACTAAACTTTAGGCTACCACATCCTCCCTCCAATTGAGAATGTCCCCATTCGTAAAACTTTGCATAAGTGGTTGAGCAATTCCAAAAGAATTATCTTTTCTAATAAAATAATTTGATAAATTTGTTTTAGCTGGTCTTCTTTTAATTCTTTATAATAAAAATGTTCTTTCTTCATCTCTGGCTTGATATAACATAAAATAATATAAATCTTGTGATGATTCCACTACTGAGAGCAAGGTTTGAATCCCTTCAGAGTCCCATATACCAGTCTTCCTTCTTGTCACAGCATTGAGAGAGTGGATCTTCCTATGAGCTGAATACTCCTGATTCCAACCTCATAGGGCCCCCCACTGAGCCGAATTCTATGATTCCAATCTTGCCATAAAGTCCTCCAAGCTTCACACCAAAAAAAAATGGCTTAACTATGAGGCACTAAAAAAAATCATTCCCTAAAATCCAACTACCATCCTAACTTCTGATTCCTTCATCACAATTTTCAAACTTTGCTATACAGCAAACCCATAAAATACTTTTGCCAGGCTTCCAATAATAATATTAACTTTAGACCATGTTAAAGCGCCACAAATTTCACCTAATTAACCATTATGCTTTCCATAGCATCATCACCACCTAAAATTTTAACCTCCTAAAGCTTATCATCACCCAATTCCAGAAATAATTGAATAACCAGTTTAGAGTCTTAGTGGACAGTGATAAATTAGTAGATTGAATTGAGTTATCCAAACAAGATTGACATTCCAATTTAAATTCTTGGTAGACCAAACATATAATCGATTGCCAGTTTATGGTCTTGTTGGACCAAAGATCGTTTAGGTGCATAAATAACTTGATAAATTCCTAAGTAAGGCCTAGGCTTGACCAAAGATTGAATAAATTTGATAATCCAGTTTAATGTCATAGTGGACCAAACATTTTATCGACAAGTAATCCAGTATAAGGCCATAGTGGACCAATGAATGTTGAATTATCCTGCAGATATTAATTTTCCAGTTTAAAGTCATAGTGGACTAAACAATGAATGAATGTCAGCCTGTATATCTCCAGGACTGAGTAAAAAGTAATTATAAGTTATGTTAAACACATGAACTATACATGGGAATAATAAATAAGAGTACACAAATAGTATACATAAGTAAAATTATGATAATACACAAAAAATGCCATTATAACACCTTATATACATGCATATATCCACCTTTTATAGGTCTTATGTACTTAATATTAAGTTGGAATATGTTTGGGTAATCTTAAGAACCTTAAGTATAAGGCTACATAATTTTTAAGTACACTTAAAGCTGTTATATTCATTGTTTTATGCAAAAAACAAGAAATGCGCTTTATTTCACTTAAAAGTTGACTATATGCGCTATAAAATTGAGAATATCAAAATTGCGCTTTGACAGATCAATTGGGCTCATTTAGAACTATTGATTTGGCTATTTAAATGCATAAAAATAACACTTTTCAAATTTGGTGTTTTTTATGCCAGAAATGGCTTCTGTGTACTGGCCACATACTGCCTGCTTTTTTACCGTGTGAATAGCTTCATTTTTAGCAAAGTTAGCTTTTTCACACTATAATTACCCCACATTCTACACCCACTGTGGGGAAACACACTAAAATAGGTGACAGGCGCTTATTTAGTGTCCTAGCTTAATTAATAATGCATTGACCTTGTTTATATGCACTAATTTCATTAATAACCTCACTCTTGGCACTTTATTTCATCACCACGCTTAAATTCGCCTAATTTTAGTCAAGGATTTACCCGTGCAAGAGCCTGCCAAGAACTGCATGTAGTTACCCCACATCTCACGCTCTTTTTTAAGTTTTTGGGTGGTTTCTCAGTCAATTTTGGTTATTTTTGAATGGGGATTTCACGTAGTATAATGTCAGGATTAGCCCCATTATTTCTACAGTCAATCCCCCTTATTATTAAGCTATTATTAACCTTAAAAAGTCTCCTTTAGTCTTTAATATTATTGTTTTATACGCATATACTCTCTTTTTGTCTTTTTCTTTAATTTTGATGGATTTCCCTTATTATTACAGGATTTTGGCGGTTGTTACTCTTCTAATTATGTCATGGGTTACTGGGAATGTTGATGGGCATGTCTATTAGTTGTTTAGAGGCGTCATTAACTGTGTATTGGGTGGTACATCAAGGGAATCATTGGGGAACTCAGTGTGTATAAAAGGAGGAGGTTTTTGGGTTGTATTTCTTCATTTCTTTATCATTACAATTTAACCAATATAACCAAACCAATTACAATAAATATCAATTAGTAATTTTATAAGACTTTTGAATAGTATCTGAATTTATATAATCTATTTTTCTACCAACTATAAAGATTGTAAGCCATATATAAGAATAGTGAGAATTATATTACTGAGACCTCTATATTTGATTATATTTTACAACTTAGTGGATTAAAACTACAGTATTCATATAGGACCATTAAAATCTTCTAGACAACTGACCATTCAAGCTAGTTCACATCCTTGTACTTGACCTTAGCCTGACAATTGGGGGCCTTTCCTCAAGAATTCTGTTATAATCCTGTAAGTGAAATTTTCAAAAGAAGGTGCACGTAAATAATATCCCTATAGAAATATTTGGATAATTACAACAGGTTGGGGTCACTTATGTAGTGATTTCAGAAAAAGAAGCCCTGTTATATAATAAAATTGTGATATTGAATCAACAATTTTACCACTAATTTAACATATAATTGTTATTAGTGGGTCTGTCAATAGACCAATTAAATTTGTGATCTTTGCAGATAAAATTTTTACCACTAATTTAACATAAAATTGTTCTTAGTGGGAGTCTGTCAATAGACCAATTAAATTTGTGATCTTTGCAGATGATAACCAATTAAACTGATTAATTGTTTTCTTTTTACAGGACTCTTAATCCCTTTTCTATTGGTTTGTAAAATTCATTTATATTTAAAAAAGAATCTTGCTGACAGTTGTTTTTCTTTTTTAATATAAAAACACGGCTACATATTGTAGACCAGTTAAATTAAGTGACCACATAAAAAGTATATTTGACTTTTGGCACTTAAAGATTCACTTTATACCAAAAAGTAAGCAATTAAATTGTCTTCAGTGGTATTAATAAATACTGATTAAACTCCTTTTTAAAGTTTTTCATATCTCAAACTTTCAATTCTTTAGAATTCCACGTAAAAATGTGTGACAACAATGACATTGTAAGTAATAAGGCAAAACCTTATAACTTAAGAACTAGAGCTGAAAGACCTGTTACAGGACATCCAAATGGAGGGTCAAGAATCACCAGTAACAATAAACAACACCCCACCAATGTCCATGGAGGAAAAGGAAAAGCTCTTAAAACAAATGTCAATAAAGAAGTCCAAAAACACCTTACAAGAGCAAATTCACTCCCTCTCAACCCTACTGAATACACTAACAATAAGAGTAAACAATATGTTAGACCAGATCAACAATCTGGAGAAAAGGGCGGCACAGGGCTTTATAGAAGTCAACCAGGCTCTAGTGGATATAAGGTCTCATCAACAACCAGTGGCACCAAATACCACAGCAACACCTCCAGTCCCAGAAGAGGACCAAAAGATAACTGTAAGCAAATGGAAGTGGGATTGGTATGCCCAAAACTACAACAGCCCTCCTCAACAGGGATCCAGCAGTCACCCTTACAGGGGAAAGCCAAGGAGAGGCAGGGGAAATGGAATAAGACCGTGGTAAGTCATCCATCTTCTCAAGATCAATTATATAATCCTAAAAATGAATTACTTATAGGTAATGAAATTGATAGAGAGTTATTGGATATAATTGATAAGGATTTAAAAAATTATTCATTTGAAAATAACATGTTAGACTTGTCATTACATGAGGATAATGTACATAGTTTTATTGATGACCAGGAAAATACTATTAATATAAAAATGGAATCAAATGAATTAAAAATTGACTCTGATGATGAATCTTCTGAATTGGAAACAGAAAAAATTGAATATTTTCTGAAAGAAAATCCAATGGAATCAAAAATAATTAGTAAATTATTATTAAGAATTGAAAAATTGGAAGAATTCTCTAGAGAGTCCAACAATAATACAGAAAGTGTATTATTAAACATCACACAATCATTGAGTACAACAGCCAATAAGTTAAAAGTTATTGAGAATTCAAATAATGAATTGATCAATGAAAACAAAAGATTAAATTCTGAGATTAAAAATTTAGAAATTAAATTAGAACATTCTCAGAATATTATGGCCACCATAGAGGGACGTGTAAAATTGTCTTTTTCAAATGTAAATGATACTTTAACTCATGTACCTGTAATAAAAGATAGGTTACAAAGAGTAGAAATTGAAGTAGCTAACATTTTGAAAAATACTGAAACAATAAAGGATAATACCTCTTATGTAGAAAGAGTAGCAGTTTTTATAAAACACTCTGATGATAAACCAATGATGGAACATGAACATAGTGTCATGGGCTCTGAGAATATAAAATCAGTAAAAGATGAAATTAATGATCATCTTTCTAAAGTGAGTGAATTACTCAATATTCCTCAGGTTAGGGAAGCAAAAACTAGCCAAAAGAACTGGCCTAAGTTAGATCAGTACCCTTCTTTTGACGGGGATTCAAAATCTGATTGGCAACAATTCATACAAAGAATTGATAACTTAAAGTTTTCATACAAATTACTTGATGAAGAAATTACTTCAAAGTTAATATCTTTATTTACAGATGTGGCCTTATTATGGTTTGAATCTGTATTGAGTGAGGGAATTAATTACTCCTGGAATGAATGGAAGGCACTAATTGAAAGGAAATTTGGTGGCCCAAAATTTAGAATCACTCAACAAAGATTGTATGAAAGAGCCAGATATAATCCAAATGATGGAGATAAACCTATGGTATTTTTAATGAATTTAATAAAAATCATGAAAGCCATGGATCCAAAAATGGATTATGAAGAGTGGAAAGAAAAGATAATATATAAGTTACCTATATCAGTTAGAGACATTATTGTAGCTAGAACTGAAACCATCAGAGATACCTCTGGGTTCATTAATATATGTAATGAAATATTATTAAACCACAAATATGAAACCAAGTATAGTAATTACAGACAAAGTGTTGACGTGGTAAAACCTACTACAAGTAAGTTACCAGTGGAGAAGAAAAAACCTTCAGCTCCCCTTGTCCCTAAGAGACAAGAAAATAACACTTGTTACAAATGTAATGAACCTTGGGTTAAAGGTCACACGTGTAAGAAAAGAATAAATGTTATTGAAACCTCACAAAATTCTGAACCTAGTAATCATGAAGATGAGAATGTGGAATCCAGTGAGGATTGCAAGAGTAACATATCTTACAGTGATGATGAAAATGAGATATTTGTATTAGAACAGGATATAATGTTCCTGAATGATGCTATACCTCATACAGACACATTTTTAACTTCCATAGAGGAAGCTGAAATAATTAAAGATGTATCTCATGACACTTACAAAATAACACCTATCAGAGCACCTATTATCATATGTGGAAAAGAAATGAATTCCATTCTTGACACTGGGGCTGCAGGTAGTGTAGTTTCACTTAATGCATTAAGGAAACTTGATAGTAAGTACCAGGAAAAACTAGAACCTGTTCAGACAAAGAACTGGAGGGGTTTTGGTTCAGTATTAAATCCAATTGGCAAATACAAAACTGCTGTATTCTTTAAATATAATAATGGATATGTTAGAGCAGTTTGTGAATTTGTAGTAATGGATAATAATAACTGTAGTGATTGGTTTATTATTGGCAATGATTTATTGACAAAATTTGGCATTAAACTAGATCCTGCAAACAGTTGTTTCACCATAGGCGTGAATGGTAAAAGAAAATTCAAAATATGTTCTGAAAATTCAGTATATACCATTTCTCCTAGAGAAGAACAACTGCAAGGTGGAAGAACCACCAATGAAGTGGTTGAATTGGAAAATGAAATCCAAAAGGCCTCTTTCAGTCCTCAACTCTCAAAAATTGAAGAAGAAGATATTTTGAGATTGATTAAAGCATATCCTATGGCATTTGCTCATGGTTCAAATGAACTAGGATTGGTCAAAGACCATGAGATGAAAATCTCTCTAAGCTGTGATTTGGATAATATTCCAGGCAGTCTAAAAAAGAAACCTTACCATGCAAATGATCCTGACTTATTTCCAAAAAAGAAGGGGAAGGCCTAAAAAGCAACCTGAAGAAATTGTGGAAAAAGCAGAGATTGAAAAAATACTCAATAAAATAATCCTTACTAAAAAAAAAGGAACTGAGTATTTACTAAGATTTAAAGGGAAATCAAATGAATTTGATAAATGGATACCTGAAAAAGAAATTTCTAATTTATCCACCCTTCTTAAAAAATTTAAACAGAAATAAATTTCTGTTCAACCAGCTGAGGGGTTAAAAACCAGTACTCATAATATTTTATTATGTTTTATTTCTTTAGAGTTTAATCTTTAATGCTACAGAATTATTCTGAATACCTAAAAATTACAAATAAATAAATAAAATGTATAACTTATCATTTTTTTTTATTGTTTTTTTTGGGTGGGCGAGTGTCAGCCTGTATATCTCCAGGACTGAGTAAAAAGTAATTATAAGTTATGTTAAACACATGAACTATACATGGGAATAATAAATAAGAGTACACAAATAGTATACATAAGTAAAATTATGATAATACACAAAAAATGCCATTATAACACCTTATATACACGCATATGTCCACCTTTTATAGGTCTTATGTACTTAATATTAAGTTGGAATATGTTAGGGTAATCTTAAGAACCTTAAGTATAAGGCTAAATAATTTTTAAGTACACTTAAAGCTGTTATATTCATTGTTTTATGCAAAAAACAAGAAATGCGCTTTATTTCACTTAAAAGTTGACTATATGCGCTATAAAATTGAGAATATCAAAATTGCGCTTTGACAGATCAATTGGGCTCATTTAGAACTATTGATTTGGCTATTTAAATGCATAAAAATAACACTTTTCAAATTTGGTGTTTTTTATGCCAGAAATGGCTTCTGTGTACTGGCCACATACTGCCTGCTTTTTTCCCGTGTGAATAGCTTCATTTTTAGCAAAGTTAGCTTTTTCACACTATAATTACCCCACATTCTACGCCCACTGTGGGGAAACACACTAAAATAGGCGACAGGCGCTTATTTAGTGTCCTAGCTTAATTAATAATGCATTGACCTTGTTTATATGCACTAATTTCATTAATAACCTCACTCTTGGCACTTTATTTCATCACCACGCTTAAATTCGCCTAATTTTAGTCAAGGATTTACCCTTGCAAGAGCCTGCCAAGAACTGCATGTAGTTACCCCACATCTCACGCTCTTTTTTAAGTTTTTGGGTGGTTTCTCAGTCAATTTTGGTTATTTTTGAATGGGGATTTCACGTAGTATAATGTCAGGATTAGCCCCATTATTTCTACAGTCAATCCCCCTTATTATTAAGCTATTATTAACCTTAAAAAGTCTCCTTTAGTCTTTAATATTATTGTTTTATACGCATATACTCTCTTTTTGTCTTTTTCTTTAATTTTGATGGATTTCCCTTATTATTACAGGATTTTGGCGGTTGTTACTCTTCTAATTATGTCATGGGTTACTGGGAATGTTGATGGGCATGTCTATTAGTTGTTTAGAGGCGTCATTAACTGTGTATTGGGTGGTACATCAAGGGAATCATTGGGGAACTCAGTGTGTATAAAAGGAGGAGGTTTTTGGGTTGTATTTCTTCATTTCTTTATCATTACAATTTAACCAATATAACCAAACCAATTACAATACATATCAATTAGTACTTTTATAAGACTTTTGAATAGTATCTGAATTTATATAATCTATTTTTCTACCAACTATAAAGATTGTAAGCCATATATAAGAATAGTGAGAATTATATTACTGAGACCTCTATATTTGATTATATTTTACAACTTAGTGGATTAAAACTACAGTATTCATATAGGACCATTAAAATCTTCTAGAAAACTGACCATTCAAGCTAGTTCACGTCCTTGTACTTGACCTTAGCCTGACAATGAACTACCAGTTTAAAGTCATGGTGGACCAAACATTTGATCGATAAGAAATCCAGTTTATGGTCATGGTGGACCCAACAGCTTGATAACAGTCCAGTTTAAGGTCTTGGTGGACCTAACATTTGATTTATAAAAAAAAAATTTAAAAAAAATCTGTCTCCAAGAATATCCATAAAATCTTGAACATCCTTGAAATTCAGTTTAAAGTCTTGAAGGACTAACAGCTCCAATATAAAATCATTAATGACAGTCTTGAAAATTAGCCAGTTTAAAGTCTTGGAGGACTAACAGCTCCAAAATTCGTATAAAAAAAAACTTAAAGAACGTCTTGAACAGTAGCCAGTTTAAAGTCTTGGAGGACTAACAGATGTCAAGATAAAGAAAATTATCCTTAATGAAAGTCTTGAAAATTAGCCAGTTTAAAGTCTTGAAGGACTAAAAGATCCAAAATATGTATAAAACCTTAAGGAAAGTCTTGAACAGTAGCCAGTTTAAAGTCTTGGAGGACTAACAGCTCCAAAATAGGTATAAAAAAACCTTAAAGAACGTCTTGAAAAGTAGCCAGTTTAAAGTCTTGGAGGACTAACAGATGTCTTGAAGTAAAATCCCATAGGTATTGAGTCCCCCTAGACCCTGTTTCCTGTCTAAACTATATGAATAAACTAAAAAGAATGATGACTGAAAAATAATACTAAGAAATATAATAATAATTTTGATTTAATTAATTAATTTTTATTTTAATTTTTTTTTTTTTTATTATTTTTTTATTTTTTTTATTTTATTATTTTATTTTGTTATTTTATTTTTATTTTATTTTTATTATTTATTTAATTTTTATTTTATTTTTATTTTTATTTTTATTTTTATTTTTATTATTATTATTATTATTGTTATTTTTTTTTTTAATTTAAAATTAAAGATTTTAGAAAAGATAGTTTTGAAATAAAAGTTAAAATTTAATTTTAAAGAAAGATAAATGAATGTGAAAAGAAAGATAAAAAAAGTACTAAAAAAATTTTTAAAAGATGCCCCCCGGCCATTTGATGAGCCGTACCCTTGACATCATACCCACATCCAAGTGCAACTTGATGTGGTTACACAATTTTGAGAAATTGAAAAGAAAGAAAATAAATGAAAGTTTTTAGAAGATAATTTTTATAATGATGATCACTGGGTGGGCTCCCTCCAATTTATAAAAATGATTAGAGACCACCAGTGAGCATCACCTTTACAATAATTCATAATATATATTAAAGAAAAGAAATCACAATCTAACATAAAAAAAATTAAAAACAAAATAAAATAAAAAGAATCTTGAATCCGGCGTTGAGAGCAGTGTCTCTTGATTTGTTCCAGTTTATAGTCTTAGTGGACTTCTTATAATTAAAAGACAAAGCCAGGATTCAACTAGAAACAGGGAAAATTTTGGAAACAAACATTATGGGGTAATTGTGTATAGAGCAGCCAGCCCATCAATTACCCCCACACTTGCCAATATTAAATTAAGAAGGTTCCCCTGTGAACACTTCTTCCAATAAATTTTTAAAAATTTTCCAACACTATCTTCACCCATATTTTAAGAATTTTAAGTTTTTGAAAATTTCAAAGAAGGTTTTTGAATTTCGTTAAGTTTCATCAAAGTTTTGTTGCCCATATGCAGTGTAACGACAGTGAAGCATTTTGATATATAGAAGATAGTTTATCCTCGTTGCGGAGGTATAAATTTAATAAAAGTCATTAAAATTGTAGTTTATCCTCATTTCGGAGTTCGATAAGGTTTTTTATAAACATCATAGTTTATCCTCATTGCGGAGGATCCATAAAATTTCGTAGATATAATAGTTTATCCTCATCGCGGAGGTATAAATTTAATAAAAGTCATTAAAATTGTAGTTTATCCTCATTTCGGAGTTAGACTTCGGCAATCCTGGTGCCTCTAGGATAGAACCGTTTCACTTGATCGGCCGCTACCCTCTTCTTCAATACTACTCCATCCAACTCTTCTGGCACATATGAACCGCCGGAAACTTGCTCCTTGATTTTATACTGTCCATTCCACCTATCTGAAAACATCTTTCCCCACTGACTTTCCAAACTCCTATTATACACCAGGACCATATCTCCTGGGTTCAAAGGTTTCCTTAATCGATGTGCCAACCGCTCATCCCTATATCTAACTGATTGATTTTGGATCTTCATCATCCTCGAATATGCCTTTTCTAAATATTCTTCTTTCTTTTCTAGCTGCATCATTCTTGCACACAATAATTCTTCAGTAGTTTTGACTGTGCCCCAGTCAACTCCAAGATATGATTCAGCTTCTAAATCAACCGGTAAAACTGCTTTCTGTCCAAAAAAAAGTTCATAAGGTGAAAATCCGGTTGTCCTTTTGGCAGTGATTCGATCAGCAAATAAAACTAAAGGTAAATAGTGCCTCCACTTTTTGGCACTTGTCCCACACATTTTAACTAAAGCATCCTTAATAACTTGATGCCCTCTTTAAACCATGCCTTCAGCTTCAGGATAATATGGGGTTGCTACCCTAACCTTTGATCCAACTTTCAATATGGCCTCTTTAAACTCTGTCCCAAATTCAGGACCTCCATCTACCGTTACCAACTTCATCACCCCATACCTATATACCCAATTATTCAAAAAAAATTCTGCCACATTTTTGGCAGTTAAATTAATAAGAGGCGCTGCCTCTACCCAACCAGATAAATCATCTCTGGCCACAATTAAATATTTATACCGTCCCTCTTTTATATGAACGGCATCTAAACTAACTCTCCCAAAGAGCGTATATTCACCGGTTGCGCGTCCAGGTTCTTTTGGCCTTAAATAACTTCGTCTTTGACATTCTTTGCATGACTGAACCCACTTTTTAACAGCCATCTTCATGCCAGGCCACCAAAATCAATCAGAAATTCTTCTAAATGTTTCTCCAACGCCTCTATGCCCAAGATCTTCATGCAGTGATTTCAAAACTAATTCTTGCCCCTTCTGTTGAGTTATAACTACTTGAGGATTTGGATACCTCCTCCTCATTAAACGTCGACCAGATAGGTAAAACGTAGATGACTTCCTCTTGATAGCCACCCATTCATCGTCTTCACACTCTTCTGGCCTCTCTAAAGTCAACAAATATTTGACTAACAAAAAATAAAAACCAGTCTGACCCAAGACTTCATCTTGAAAATCGATTAATATAACATCAATAGGGACTTCTCTATCACCAATATCACCTGCACATGAATGAGCCAATAATCGTTGACCCCTAAATAAATCTTTAATCGAACTATGTTGACGTTTTTCTTCTGAACCTTTGGATCCTTTGTAAACCGTATTCGAAAATACCTCTTTCTCTTTATCCACCTTTTTATTTAAATTCTCTAATTCTCCAACATATACACCATTCCTTAATTTACTACTATCCCACACTACCAATCCATCTTCCTCTACATACACCACATCTTCTTCTACCTCCTCTCTGCCAAATTTATCTACACCTTTTCCAACACCTTTATTAACATAAAAACTATTTTCCAGTTTATCCTCTTGGTGGAGGTCATCATCATCATAATCTAAACACAATAGTCCTGCCAGTTTAACCTCATGGGGTAGGTATGGAAAGTCTTCAGCTCCTTTAGTTCTGGCTTTGATAATAGGTATATCTTCATCGAACTCTTCTGAGTCTGAATCTTCTTCAGTGGGTGGTCTCCTTGATAAACCATCTGGCATAGTAAAAGTTTTGCCAGGCTTATGAACTAAATCGAACAAAAAATTTTGAATAAAAGCTACCCATCTCGTCATGGGTGCGTTCGGTAAACTTGGCGAATTAATCATCTGGATTAACGATTTCGCATCCACTTGCAACTCAAAATGTTGCCCCCACAAAATATGCTGAAGTTTCTTCAGTATTTTCGCCACACCACATAATTCCAATTTTGGTTGAGAATATCTTGATTTGACCTCAGTAAATACTACAGATTCATACCTAACTGGCCTGATGTAACCAGCTTTATCCATCTGAGACAAAACCGCCCCAGCTGCAACCTGACTTGAATCAACTGCTAAATAAATTCTGCCAGAATCTTTTCCATAATCCAACTTGTGCAGGACTAAATCCTTCCCCACAACCTCCTTCAACTTCACAAACGCCTTCTCACACTCTTCATCCCACTCCCAGTCTGCATCCTTTCTTGTTAACCATCTCAATGGAGCTGCCAATGAAGAAAAGTCCTTAATAAACATTCTAACATATACACAAACGCCTAAAAACCCTCTAACTTCGGTCGTATTCTTGGGTCTTGGCCAGGACTGAATTTTGTTAACTTTCTTCTTGGACATAATCCTACCCTCTCTACATACCACATGGCCTAATATTTCTAAGGCTGGCACACAACAGGAGAATTTTGAACCTGAAATAGTTAAACCAGCCTCTTCAATTCGAAACAAGATTCTTTCTAAAGTAATTGCAAACTCCCAAATGAATTTGCGTATCCTGGAATTCTCTTCCAACACCTGGTTATCATAGTCAGTTGTTGGTCCCTTAATTCCTCCATCATCTATAAAGATTCCAGCATATTGTGGAATTTCGTCTTGAAGGATCCAAGCCATCTGAGCTTGATAAACTGCAACCGAATTTGTTGCTCCTTGTGGTAATCTTGTTAACTGTAAACGTCCAAGTGGCGTATCGAATGTAGTGAGAGGCCTTGAGTCCGGATGTAACTCTCTCTCATCATATCCACCCATAATATCTCCCAAACCATAACACACTCTCCCTGCAAACGCTTCAACAAACTCCTCAGCACTAGGCGGTATCCCAGCATCCTTTATTGTAACCCTATTTAATTCCCTAAGATCATGAACAACTCTAAGCTTGCCATTTGGTTTCTTGATACAAAATACAGGACTAGAATAACTTGACGTTGATTGCTCATACAGTCCAGTGCGTATCCGTTCTCTGACAACTTCAATATAGGCTTCTTTTAATGCAGCCGGAATAGGAATCGGTTTCTGCTGCCACGGTTCATGACTTAACACAGGAATCTTGTAAGGCTCCCCATAGGAATGATTCAACACACCCCTCTCCTCTTCTACAAAATCAATGGCCTTCTCTCGCTTGACCATCACATCCAACAACAACTTCTTCTCTTCTCCAGACAACCAACCATCAGGTCCAAAATTAACAACACCAAGTCTCTCAAAAGTGATTCTTGACGTCTCAGAAAATTCAGGCGGATTCTTTACCAAGGGACTTTCATAAGGATCTCTTGATAACCTTGGTCTTCTCAAAGGTGGATTTAATTCAGCAGGTAGCGGTTCATTAATAGGTCAAACTTTATTTGCTACTTTCTTATATTTGGCTGCGTCCACATCTAAATTAACTTGAGGTAAAACATTTTCTTTTGTATTGCCATTAAAACTTTCATCAAATGAATCTTCTTCATCGCCAGAATCAGAATAAGAAAAATTAGAAAAATATTTTATTTCATTTTTAAATTTTACCCTTTTCTCCTTTCCCTTGTCTAATTTATAAACAGATTTTCCAACACCTTTGCTTCCCTTATCCAACATTAAATCACCTGTAAAGAAAGTTGGCAGTTTAACCTCTTGCTGGAGGACCGGAATTGAATTTTCACAAAAATTATTTTTTTGAGTTTTAATTATACTGAGATTTTTAATCGGATTTAGATAAGATTTTCGCAGTTTACCCTCTTGCTGGAGGTCCAAAATAGAAGGAGATAATTGCAGTTTAACCTCTTGCTGGAGGTCATAAAACATACCCTTCCAATTTTTATCCAACCTAATTTGGCCCATTTTGCCTTTTTCACCGTTTTTAAATTTAATAGAAAAACAGGGTAAATCCAATAAACATATAGAAAAGTCCAAAACGTATTTGCACTCCAAAGTAATATTAACAGAAAATAATTGAGAATCCACTTGAATTATCTCCAAGTGAGCTGACCTATTGCAATCCGGGATCTCATTATGAGGAGAGATTACAACATTAGAGCGATCAGCCCCTGCTACCCCAAAAAATGAGGGCATCCATCCCTTTCCAACAAACATAATTCACCAGAAGCCGTCCGTTTTATATGCCGCTTCTTGGTGCAAACACAACACTGGCACAGAGTAGTAATCCCTGGCCGTGTTTCCCAACCTTCAACTCCAGGAGGCGCTAACCGCATATGTAACCTCCGCATATCTTCACCAGTGATCTCCAAACTAATCCCCATGCCAGCTTGATACCCTATCCTGGCCTCAAAATCCATCAAAAAAGGACCACCAAGAACAGTTTTGACTGCTCCTCTGGCCACATAAAAGTGAACCTTACCAACAGATCCACCAATGCCTAACCTGACATGCTCAGCTGTACCCATCAGCTCTGTTGCATGCCCTCCAATACCTCTGAGGTTTCCCCCAGTTCCACTTTTAATTGGCAAGCCTATACTCGTTGCTTGCTCCAATGAAATTAAATTAATTTGAGACCCTGAATCTACCAAGGCCTTTAATTCTTTACCATTTAGAGTTACCACCAGGTAACCCAGGGGAGCGGAAAAATGCGTATCTACATCTTCACCAAACTTTTCAGCATTTTCACATATATATTCCACCTCTCCAGTGGAAACCCGACGCCTCGTCAAATGCTTCTTTTGCTTTTCAGCAAGCGCCGGACTAATCGTAAATAACTCCCCTAAAGATAAGGGAATCTGAAGTTGATTCACCCTATTCAAAACTGCGTCCATCGCATTAGCTTGACCAGAAACTACTGGCCGCTCATACTGGACCTTTGATTTAACAACCTTGGCCCTGGGTACCTCTTGAGGTCCAACCGAGCCATCTTCACCCCCCATTATAACATCTTCACTTTCTATAACCCTAACTCCGTCACCAGCTTCTTGCACTAATCCTGATCCATTGCTAGTCCTTCTTACACCTTCCATTGGGATGGGACCGCTAAAACTTGGTCTGGGTAGAGAAGCCAACGGTACGTCCTCCTCAGAATCTGAATCATCCTCTGGCATAGACTCACCATTTAAATCAAACTTGCCATAACTAGGGGGCCCCATATCAGCAATCCCCTTCTGCATTTTATATAATTTGTCCTTAGAGTAAGGGTTCAATTTGTTGGCGGCAGTTTGAGCACTAGAATTCTTGTCCTTAGAGTAAGGGTTCACTTTTTTATTGGCCTTGCCAGGATTAGCCCTCAATTGGCTCTGAATGCTACTCTTCGCCTTAGTAGCAGCTGCTCTTCTAGCAGGATTAACATTGTATTCGCCAGCCATACAGCTACCCTCCACCTGGGCAACCATCGCCAGCTCTAAACCTCCAAAAGAAGTAGAAAATGTGGCTTTACTGACCTCTTTCTCCTTACCCTTGTGAGCTTTACCACCATTACCATTATCATTTTTGCCATCCCTGGCATTAACATCTTCATCCTTCACCTCTTCAAATCTGGCTCTCCTTTCAGCCGTTAAACTTCTTCTGACCAAATCAGAAGGAGACTGTCCATCACTGGGCTTGATGAACGAACCATCAGGAAATTTATAAACTTTACCATCAAAAAGAACTCGCCCAGCATCCATATCCTTATCAAGAGCAAAACAAACTGTTGCTCTGTGCCCCCTCCTATTACAATAGGAGCACACCTTTGGCTCATCATAGCCACCTCTATATCCATTACCACCATTCCCACCATTTCTCCCATTGCCTGGGAAGCGGTTACCGTTGTTATTGCCATTATAATTTCGATGTTCATACCCTCTAGACTGATAAGAAGTTGACGTCGACGAAGAAGCCATTGGGGCCTTATTGGCCTTCTGGGTTTCTTGAACAAATATTTTTAATTGTTTCGTTAAATCGGCCAAGTGATCGACCATCTTATTATCTACATTACCCTCAACTTTAGCAGCAGGTAATCCCATTTGTGCCTTCTTGGCCTCCTGGGCTTTGACCATAATATTGTTGTTTTTGGCCAAAACTTCGCTAACCTTGCTAACATATTGAGTGCATGACTCTTGATATTTGTCCAACGCCAATAACTTTAGATGGGCTTGAATGTATTCCTTGATAACCTCCAGAGCCGGCAGGTTCTGCTCACCATTAGGCAGTTCCTTCATCAAATCTTTTCTTGAAAGATCCTTCAAGACGTCCATACAAATATCCCTGCTGCATGCTGTCCAAAACAAATCTTTTGCCTGGTTCTCATGCACTAACTCGTCCACCAGTATGAGATATTCCACCACTTCATCAAACTGAACACAGAGCTTTTTGAAGTCAGCCATAGAAGAAACTCCACCTTTTGCTTGCCAGTCTCCAACAATTTTATTGAGGTCCATCATAGTAAACCTAACACCCCATCTATCAACCATAGCTTTAGAAAGCTTAACCCAATCCTTGTCCTTGAATGCCTGCATAG